>JARKIC010002363.1:0-65281 GCA_029378375.1 Mycena olivaceomarginata | reverse complement strand
CACAGTGCGCTAAACATTGCCAGAAGTATGCAGACAGTTGGGTGGCAGGAAAACGAACTTGTGTGATCGGCACCATCACGTGCAAGGGCGTAAGCGAGTCTGAGACTACTGTATTGCCATCCTGGCTTTCACACCTTCTTAGCTCAATACACATAAATGAGTCAAATTACTATGAGTAACTTCAAATTACTTCCAGTTACTTCAAGTTACTTCAAGTTACTTGCAAGTAACTTGGCCCGCCAAGTTAGATCAATGCGACCAGACAAAGTACTGTAGCATTTTATTCAGTTCGTACCGGCCTGTGACCTGTGACCCAAAAGTACGAAAGTCAGTTTTCGTACTTAGCTTCGGGAGACCGTGACATCCCCAAAATTTTCGTACTTTCGTCGGAAAGCGCCAGGCAAGAAGACAGACAAGAAGTAGCAGGGTGTAAAGTTTGTGATATTTAAATGAGAGTTGTGTAGCAATTTGGCCAGAATCCAGAGACGGTGAGACGGTCGAGCGCAAGGAAGAAGTGGGATCACGGAATTAGTTCTGCTGTCAACAATGGCAGCTCGTGCGAACGCCACGGCGCGCGCAACCGTGTGAGCCGAAATTTCGAGTTTTTTTGGGGGATTTTCAGCGATTTCGTGACATTCTGGCGGTTTTTGTACTTGACCCCAGTGACCCGTGACATGTACGAAAATTTCCGTGTTTTTGAAGCCCTGTGACACGTGACATACGAACTGAATAAAATGCTACAGGACGGGGGTCTCGTGACCAGTTACCACACCATGTCCTTGGCGTGGGGGCGGTCTCTGGGCGCGGGGCTGCTCCTCCGCTGCTGCAGCAGCGTAGGGAGCTGCAAGCACCCCACCCACCGCCCCGCGGGCCCCCTGCAAGGGGAAGCGGTCGATACGACCGGGTCCCCGGTGCACAGCTGCCAGCGAAACCCTCATTCGCAGACCTGAGCGCTGCAAGCCCAATCTGCCGCTGAGGCACTATAGGATGACCCTCCCAACCCGTACCTGTGGGAGACGGCCACCCCCCCACGAACAGAAACCCTCGAGATTCCACAAAATCCCTCTGGGCCCAAACGGAGTCGCGCATACATTCGCAACTTTTTACACCGAGACTCGGACCTTCCGTCGATCAATCCACGACGTTATCATGTATGTCCCCCCCTTCCCCCCCAATACCCCCCATCGTCCCAGGCCACCCACATATACGTGGCGACCACTTGCACGCACCGAATGTCCGAGCGTCGGACTTGAGGTCCGATGTCGCATGAGCGGTCAGACACCCCCGGATTTGAGCGCAGTGAATATCTGCGCACAAAAACGAAGTCCAACATCGTTAACACTCCCGCCTTAGCCGAACGATGGCCATGCGCAATGACGATCAGGCACCCTACCGCTAGAGCAAGTTATAAAGAACCGAGCCGCTACGCTGCTAGTCTAACCCCGGAAAAGAGGTAAAACACCACTCACACCTTCCCTCCAAACCATGCCGTTCCCGAGGTTCATAATGGGTGGTTATGTCCTGGCTAAGCCGCCCGGGGCTCTAGCAATTTTTTTTTGTTTTCTCAAATTCAAAATGAAAGGCAAGGGAGAGTTACAAGTGTTTATGAACCTCAGGAATAGCATTGCAAAAGACAGTATACACGCTCATTTGGAGGGAACCACAGCCCGCACCGGCCGATCTCGAGCAAACAGGTGCCTATGATTCCCCCAGTCCCACCCTCCAAATATGAACCCAGTCTTCCCAAGATTCTCCCGGTGCCATCTCGTTTATTTTATGGGAACAAGAACAGATGTCTATATTCAACCGGTACCTGCGGTTTATATACACTGTAGGTAACTATGTTACTTGGAATATGAAATGGGATATTGGCTCGTATCCAACGAGACAAGGGGAATTGAAATATAGGTAGGAAAGAAGTAAGTAACTCAACATAGAAACGGAATGAAATAAGGTATCGAAGAGCGCACCATCGGGTCTCCTACAACAGTTTACGGCCAGACCCCCTGGTTCTTTATATAATGTAAGGTAGGACAGAGGGGGGAGCGTCCAATATTCAGAAAGATATTAAATACATATATGCTTGGTGTAGTCAAGCACATGCCGCAAGCCATGCCTGCCCGCCCGTTCCCGGCCAATTCAAACTCCGCTAAGCGGCGCAAGCTAATTGGCCTCGCCACTCGGCTAAATCTGGCCAGGGAGTGCTGCACACCAGGAAACCCAGACCGCACATTTTCAACTCGTCGAACATGCAATGAATCCGAATTTTCGGGGTTTTGAGCAGCGAAGAATGATAGATGAGAAACTTTTGTCTGGCGGAATGAGACCGGCACCACTTCTCCGGAGGGTTGCATTGAGGAACCGACTGCATTTGTAGTGGATTTTGGTGTGCCCATATTAAAAGTGGTATAGAGGGGGCAGCGGCAATTTTGCGTACGAGAAGGTAAAGGTAGAAGTACTGTGTCAGGGTTCACGGTCTGCTGCACGGTGGGGCCCGTCTTCTCTACAAGGTACTTAAGTGAGATCTGGGACGGAAACGTTGAAAGTCGGTGATTCTGGTGTAAATGGTCAGTGACCAGGTCGGATCCCTTGATTGCAACCAAGGTGAGTTTTTGGGGGAGAATAAACTAGACTACCCGATCCAGTATTTAAGATCGAAATGTAAATGAAACAGGGACTTCTTTCTTGCTTTCTTTCTCCCAGCTCCCACAAGTATTCTTCGAGTTAGGACAAGATAAGCCTTCGCTACGCTCCGGCAGGCATGGGTGCTTCGATTTCATCCGGCAGTGCAGCCGGGCTGTGGAAGTTGAAGAGCCGATAATTTATTTTCGAGCTCGAGGTCTACATATCTACAATTAATGGCTGTAGCTCCGGCTCCGGCCCGCTCCCACTTCCACGTGTACCTTCTTCCCTTATTGAATCCCAGGTGACCCCACGACGTGCACCTGATTTCGCGGGAGACCCGGTCTGCACAATTTCTAACATGCATGCCCAGTGCGTCCTGTGGAATTTACGATTAGCAGATCACACTGTCTTTTTTAGTTCGCTTACTACTATGTGCAACACGTTCACGCGGTGTCGAAGGAAGACCAAGGGGTCTGGTGTGCACCATGTATGAACCAATCAGCGGTACAACCTAGGAGCGAGCCCGCTCGATTTAAACAGTATGAATGTGAAAACATATCGTGTGGGACGGAGAACGCGAGAGCAGTGTGCGGCGCACTCGTGCGGCCGCCTCTCAGCAACTATATTTCGAAATGTATCAGCAGATACCAAACATGTATATCTGCACACCTTGGATGGCCACCAAAGGAAAATCACGGTTGTACCTCCAGCGTCAAAGAAATTTGTCGTGGTTGGGATGGTAAAAAATCTGGGGCTTCATTGGTGTTGATAAGAGGACAGCGATGGAAGGGAGAGTTTGAATTTCGGGGAATCAGGGAGAGTTTGATGAGGCTTGAGCTTGAGTCATGTACAGGGATAGAGTCCTCGTCGCCGGAATAACTGGAAACAGCCATTAGAAGGACATCCAGAACATTTTTGTGCATGGAGAACAGAGGTACTGGAAGGGAGACACAGGGGAGGGAAGAGCAGGGCAAGGCTGAATGCGCTTTTGAGTTGGCCTCGACCGCCGTCCGTTGTCGCGGATTGATGGCATGCGGGGTGTTCGGAGAATGAATGACGGCTCAAAATTTTTGGCCCATTCAGAGGCGGGGGCCGAGTGAATTTGCTCTTCAGTCTTGCAGAGACTTGAGTCAATGATTGGACAACAGTTGGACTGCGATCGCCGGCAATAAGACGGTTAAGGACGGTGCAGACCCGTTCGACATTTGCAGAGCGCCTCTTGAAACGGTTGAAGGACGTTGGACGCAGTCGTGGTCAACAGAGGTACAGATACTTCCGTCAATTTGGTCGGTTTCCTTGATCGGGGACTTGAGGGCGGCAAGCCTATGAGGTTACCCAAAGCTCGAGGCAGAATATTGCGGGACTTGAGGATGTGCACCGCAGAGGGGCAACGGGATGATCACGGCGAGATGATGGGAGAAGGAAAGCAAAGGGCATGGCGAGACTATACAGCTCTTCCTTTTGAGAGGCCTTTGAGCGCTCGAAGCACGCCAAAGGTTGATCGGTGACGTCAAGACTCCGGGACTACAGTGCAGAACCCTCGAAATGGTTAGTGGGACTGGATCGATGCGAATAGACGGTATCTTTCAAAATGATTAATGTGTCACAGCGCACAGCCCGTCGAAGGTTCCAAGCGATAGTTTGGGGCGTGGATGGGAAAGAAAGTACAAATACAGAAGGATACACTCTGATGAAAATCGAGCTGCGGCGCAGGCAGCAGCAACGCCTGTGGCGGGTTTTTAAAAAAAAATGGATACTCCCCGCGCATGTTCAACTGAAAGCGGCTGAGTGCGGGCCTCTGCCATGATTGATATCAGTGTTGCGCAGTCGATTGAATGTTTGACGTCAACCAATGGAAAAAAAAATAGGGTTGCAAATGGGGCAGGAGGGCACGAGTTAAAGGACGGGAGGAGAGGAAAATACAAAGGAGATAAGCCTACATGGGGAATGTGCACAGGTTTCGTAGGATTTCGTTAAAGAACGGTTAATATCTTGAGATGTCTGCTATCGAGTCTTCGAGTACAGGCAGCAGTACAATAGCTGAGTGCACGTTTCCATTTTATTATATCCCTATCTACTATACCGCTGCAGCGTCATGAAGTACGACCTTCCCTATCTGTTACCTCAACACTTCCAAGCCGCGAGACAACTTCACTTCTTCAAGGAATCGCTACAGAGAAATCAGTGCATGAGCCCAGAAATATGCCTGCAACGACTGCTGTCACAGCACCATCCCATCCGCTGTATGCAAGTACTTCGAACAGGCATGTGTTTCCATCCGCACGTTAGATGCCTGGAATCGTGGACACCAAAATGCTGCTCTCGGCTTGCCTTTTATTATGCAACGTCTTCGGTGTGACCTCAGACCAACCTCAGGCTGTGCAACCTCCTAGTCTGTTGGTTACCGCGGTCTGATTACCATTAGGTCTCCCTGTTATGCAAGCATCCTGTTTTGGAAGCTCACGTGCCTAACTACCGACGCGACTTGGACGCGTTGCGGCGAGCAGAAGAGCTTGTGAGCCATATTGAAGGAGAAAACGACTTTTAAAAGGTCCCAATAATTTTTTTGGACATGTATACTGTTCGCTATGACGTTCCAGACGTCACACTATTCCAAACTCGAAGAAAACTTCAATCTTTAAAGTTCAGATTTAGGTTGTAACACATCAGGGTAGAATATTCCATCTAGTAGACCATCCCTGAGAGAAATCTGACTACAGTAGCAGGCTGTACCATCGAAATACAGGCACCATCACATTCTGATAGTTCTCGGCACACACGGCTGCGGATTTCTAGGCCGGCAACAGCAAGAGCAGTGGGTAGGGGACATTCAAAATATTTATACTAAGTCGCTGATGGGGAAAAAAGGAAATTTAGGTTGAGTGTCCAAGATTTTTATTTTCTGCTCAATTGGCTGCCAAAAAGTCAACCAACTTTTTTTTCGAGGTCTAGATGGTGAGTCCGGTTTTATGGTTGATCCTAAGGCCATAATGACATTACAGCTATTGGCAGTACCGAAGGCGTGGTCAAAAAATTTATGGTTTCAGATGCTTTCAAAGAATTACCCATACCTTGGTCAGTTCTTCATGGATTTGGATGAAGCTATGCTAGATAATTCGGGCTAATTCATGTGGAATTAGTGATAGAGAGAAACTTGTGAAAATATTTAATATTGGATGATGTAGGATTTTGGGCCACTTTCGAGATAAATGCTGTCCAGCGAGGTCCAGGCATGTTCAAACAACATGGTTTTTTGTAACAGATGGCCTACATAGATTTAGAACCATGTCGTAGAGTGAGAACTTTGAATAATCCAGTCTGTGATGTTTGCAGTCAGGTCAGGATAACAGGCAACCCAGCGGGATCTGAAATATTGTGGAGATTCAGTCAAACATGAGATATTATGTACTTTTGCCTCTATGACATGTTTGAGAATGTTAACAAGTCTTCCCTAGCCAAAATCTAGACAAGTAAGACATGAATTGGGCATGCCACATTAGATTCATCTCCACAAAGCCTCAAAAGCCAGATCATCCAATATGAGATATTTTTACACAATTTTTTCTATCACTAATTCCGCACGAATTAGTCCGAATTATCTAGCATTGTAAGGGCAACCTTAAGCTTGGCGCGGGGCACGGGAACTAGCGGGGGAATCCAAAGTATAAATATGGGTACTAAATACAGGAGCGGGAAACTACACACCTAGCGGGGGAATCCGAAGAGAAGAAAGGATGAGGATTTCCACGCTAGGCGAAACCTTATATACGAATCAGTAACTACCCAGTAGCACGTGTCCGGAGGTATCTACAATGATCACGGGCCTGGTCGCATAGCACGTGCCAACAAGAACGGGCGGGCGGAAAGCCGGAGCGGAGGCCGGAGCGGAAGCCGGAAAGATAGCCGGAGATATAGCCGGAAAGGCCGGAAGAGTGGGGGTTCCCCTGACAAGCATGGTCTCATCCAAATCCAGAAGAACTGACCAAGTTATAGGTAATTATTTGAAAACATCTGAAACCAGAAATTTTTTTGACTGCGCCTTCAGTACTGCCAATAGCTGTAATATACATGGAGCACTGTCCTTCACATGGTGTATGCATGATTTGAATGGTAAAGCTCGTTTCGGCATATCCCGGCAGCCATCAAACACTGATGCCGTTAGTGTTGACCCAATACAGCTTGCTACTGGTGTCAGATTGGCCTCAGGAATGGTGTATTAGGCTAAATAAGTTACCCTCATGTGGTACAAGCCTTACAGCTAAAGTCGGAACCGAAGGCGCGACAGAAAATTTCCTGATATGGACAGATTTTGGATTCTGCGACCGATTCGTGTTTATCTCCACTCATTTCTGGTCAGATTACCATGTTTTATAGCGCATTCTATCAGGATAATCCCAGCGCAATTAGTGACAGAGCCAGATTTACAAAATAATATTTTGTTTCTACCACCTGACAGAGGACCTTGGTTTGAGTTCAGCATGTTCTATCATGTCAGGTTCATCTCCAATCTGACTGAATTTCTGCGAGAACGGAATGTCAGCTATCTGGAAGAGAGTGACAGATCCATAATCATGGATCTTATCCTCGGAAGCTTGTTATCGCATCATGAGTGATTTCTGATCATTATATATCAAACCAGGGTTTCTCAGTCAGTTTTGAACCAAATTGGCTGCTGAAGGTGACTATAGTGATGCCTCGTAGTCTACTGGAGAGAGTGACAGAGCCAGAATCACGAATCTTATCCTCGGAAGCTTGTTATTGCATCACGAGTGATTTCTGATCATTACATATCAAACCAGGGTTTCTCAGTTTTGAGCTAAATTGGCTGCTGAAGGTGACTATAGCGACGCCTCGGAGTCTACTGTCTGATAATATGGCTTACCGGAGCAAAAGAAAACCACTCAAAAACATCTTAATTGCCCCCTCGTCTCGACGTAACTGAGGTGTGTCTTTGTGGAGTCACATCAGCTGCGCATCGTGCATCTTGCTCTTTTCTGTCATTGCTAAGCCCCACAGACTTTTGGGGGATAACTTTTGTCTTGGGCTTGGGCCCCGACTTCATCTTCACAGGTTTGTCGGCAGGCGCATCCGAGGTCTCGGACTTTGACAACTCGGAGATGTTCCGCTTCCGGGAGGGAGTTTGACGTGCCGCAGGGGATGACAATCTTCTCAGATTCTGAAGCTGATGCTATGGGAATGCTGGAGACAGGGAAATCAAGCTGAAAATGAGAGCTGTTGACACTGGAATGCTCGGAGGGTGAATCTGAGAGCTGAATGGAAACGGCCTGGGCTTTGTCTGCAGCATGGGCTTCTCGAGAATTGGCAAGTTGCCTCTTGGTCGGCATTTGCACCAGGTAAAGAAGACCGTGACTGTGGGCACGAGTAATATGACAGGCATGTCATGCACTGCATTTCGGCGGTCTCTGGACCTAAGGGTGCGCCGAGGTTCCTCGGCAGACCTGGGCGTACCTTAGGCTCGGCAGACCCTGCCGAGGTCTGCCTAGCATTGCAAGCCATAGCGGCGCAGCTCCTTTCTCGCCGAGCCATACAGTAGTGAGATCGCCCATCGGTTCCATTGTATTCCTGTGGGAAAATATGAATAAATTGACATGGGAATGGTTGATTATACCAAAATGAGTGCATAATTAATACTACTGGCCACTCATAGACAACTGAATGATGAATAAATGCTTATTAATACTGGAGAGAGGGACCAGCTAGAAAAAACAGATGTCGAGGCCGTGCTCGCAGGCTGTGCCGACAACCAAACGCTGACAGCTGTCGCCACCTTGTCTAGCAACCGTGATTAGCCGAGTTTGAGCCGAGTCTATGTATATCTCCGCGGATATGGCCACCGGCTAGGCTGTCCAGAGTCCTGCTTCGGCCACAGTTGGCAGAGTAGGTACATGGGAGGGCCTTTGGGTGAGATGCGTTGAGGAGCCTCAGCGCATCTGGAGAGTGGTGGCGCGAGGTGGTGCGAGGCAGCCTCGCACGAAGCTTGCTGTAGCTGGGCACAGCTTTGCCGGGAAAACCCTGCCGAGGCGCCTAGACCAACCTCGGCAAAGCCTCGCCAAACGTGGCCGCACGTGCGTCCAGGAACTGCCGAAATGCAGTGATGTGTGGGCGTGACACACCGTACTTGAGATGTTTCCGGGACGTGTTTTTGGTGTGGAAAACCATATTACCGGACAGTAGACTCCGAGGCGTCGCTATAGTCACCTTCAGCAGCCAATTTAGCTCAAAACTGACTGAGAAACCCTGGTTTGATATATAATGATCAGAAATCACTCGTGATGCAATAACAAGCTTCCGAGGATAAGATTCGTGATTCTGGCTCTGTCACTCTCCAGTAGACTACGAGGCATCGCTATAGTCACCTTCAGCAGCCAATTTGGTTCAAAACTGACTGAGAAACCCTGGTTTGATATATAATGATCAGAAATCACTCGTGATGCGATAACAAGCTTCCGAGGATAAGATCCATGATTATGGATCTGTCACTCTCTTCCAGATAGCTGACATTCCGTTCTCGCAAAAATTCAGTCAGATTGGAGATGAACCTGACATGATAGAACATGCTGAACTCAAACCAGGGTCCTCTGTCAGGTGGTAGAAACAAAATATTATTTTGTAAATCTGGCTCTGTCACTAATTGCGCTGGGATTATCCTGATAGCATGCGCTATAAAACATGGTAATCCGACCAGAAATGAGTGAGAGAAACACGAATCGGTTGCAGAATCCAAAATCTGTCCAAATCAGGAAATTTTCTTCGCACCTTCGGTTCCGACTTTAGCTGTAAACTGGTTCTGCTTTGAACCGCTCAAGTAATTTGTCTGAAAACCGTGATAGCTGCTGCTTCCCAGTACCCGAGTATGGTTTCTTAGTCAATTGGTGGATCAACCAAGTTTAACCATCTCTTGGCAGTCCTGAAGACCTCAGATGATGTCAAACAGCGAGCCCTCTTATTCAGAAGGATAATCCATTGTAATACACCCTTAGTCAGGGATGTGCAGTAGCCCCAATCCATTCCAGGATGGTAAGGCACTTTCTGTGGTTGCTCCATTAGCGACTTCTCACATCAACCCTTTACCAGGATCGTTGTCCAGCGTCCTTCTAATGGTCGAGGACACATTATAACCCTCTTAGCTAACTTCCCAGGCCAGCATTAACCCTTGTGAGATGACATCTTAATGTAGTGTAACACATTATAGTATGTTGCAACTCGAGCAGGTTTGAATAAATGCCCAGGTGCCCCAGAACCAGGTCTGTCACTGTGGTCTAGAAACACGTCTGTGAGTACTGGCTTACGCACTGGCTGGATTTGAAAAGCTGACGGCAGGGAACTGGAGTGCGCATCTGAGCCTTGTAGGCTCCAGCCAACGTCTGCAAGCCAACAACACATTGACAAAGATCCTCCACTTTCTCCTCACACACTCCGAACCAAGTGCTCTCCAGCAGCACCATCTCCGTACCATAAAACAGATTCCAGACTTCAACGGCCAACACATGCGGCCCGGACCCCCGCAGCAGGTCAGGTCCGCCCCCATGAATCACATAGGGGTGATATTGACTCGCTTGTCCCATATGGTTGGCCACAGTATGGCTGATAAGAAGTCGGTTGGGCCTGGAGAGATGCACCTTGAATGAGTGAATGCAAATGAGATTGGGCTGGGCCCACATCGCGACCGAGCTGAGGAACAGGTGCTTGTGTCGACTGGAAGGGACAGAGGGGTGGCATAAATATTGGGCAGGGTAGCGTCGATCAGCAGTTCTAGATTCATGTACCCAATGCATGAGGAAATACCACAACCAACTAACTGTCTTCGAGTGAAAATGTTCCACGTCATTCCAGAAACCAGATTTAAATTCACAACTTCACAAAGTAAATTAACAGAGTAAAGAGACAAGAACCACATTGAATTTTGTGAGGCAGTGTGTACAGTGTTAGTAGTGGTTTAGTTCCAGGATATTAGCCGCCCGCCCTCCCAACAGTGCACTCCATCTAGTTATCACCAAGTCACTGGATGAGCACAGAGACATTGTGGTGGCCACAAATGTGGATGTTGTTGAGATATGTGTCTTTGGCAAGTTGGAAGACGGTGGCCCTGCAGACGAGGAAGAGCATGAGGATGGGATTAGGAAAAGTCGGGAGAAAAGACCAACCTGGAGCCGCAGATCACCTCTGACCCCTTGAGAGCCCAGTGCTTGCCCTGCGCGTCGATGCGCTCCAAACACTCATGCTTGCATTCATGACCATGCCAGCGCAGGCACGATAAGGCCCAGAGGCCCTGTGCCTCGGCAAAGGTGGTAGCAGCCATGTGGAGGCCCATTGATGACACCTTCCGATGTTCGATGAGCGTTGATGCTGCGTGATTCCTCAGTCAGAGAAAGGAATGGTTTGATGAAGGGGAAGACAAAAGACCTACGGGGAAGTGTAGATACCTTCTTCGCGAGCCAGATTAGCGACGTAGAAGTATTTTCCCACCTCGAGGTAATGCATCTCGATATTGATCCCAGGGTTCTCTGGGTAAAAAATGGGGGCAGCAGGTTGAGCGGTGAAGTGGGGGCTGTCTGCACGCTGTTCAAGGGGTGGGGGGCCTGGTTGATGATGCACAGGTGCGGGGCATCACAGATCTCACATGCACCAGGGGCGCAATGAGTGGTGAGAGCCGTCGGGAGGGTGTTGGCAGGGGAAAACATGAGGACAGGATTGGCCGGAGCGAGATTCGGGGTAAGAATTGGTGGATTGGAGGGTTGAGTAGGGGCAATGTGGGCTGCGGTAGGGTGGGGCATGTAATACTGTGCCTGGGTCATGGTAGGAGTGAGGAAAGCGAAATGCAGGGGGAATGGGAGACGCACCAGAAGTTATAAAATATTTGGGACAGGTGAAGCCAGTGGAGAAGCGTGCCATGCTGGACCCCAAAGAGCGTGAGAAGCCACAAGGCGCTAGGATCTAGTTGAGAAGTCTAGAGTTCCTGAATGAGAAGTCAAGTCAACGGGGTTGCTGGGCAGAAGAGGGGGAACAGATTCACCACAGGCAACAGATGCACGCCATTGGAAGTGGCCAAGTGGACGGGACCAGAAAAAAAACAGAGGTCAATGGCAAGAGCACAATTCACACCAGCCGCTGTGAGGATGGCACAGCAAAGCCGGTCCACTGCAAAGCAGAGGCCACCGCTGCGAATGGGAAGAAAACGAGACCAGGCGGGGATCACCTGTCAGGCAAACCCCGGGGAATGTGGGTAGAAGCTGACCGGAAATATCTGTCTTCCTTCAGCCGAGGAAGTCCACTGGAAGATGGCTCTCACTGTGCATCCCTGTGTCTATTTGAGATGGTGTGCGGCGAGGGACAGGGGAGGGCTGGAGGTATTGAGCACTTGTAGGAAGCCTCTAATAAGCCAGCCTCACCCCGCACCAAAACAAAAAACAAAACAAAAAATGGACACACAGGTGCAGATAGCCTAGAAAACCATATTCCATTGTTGAAGCATGTTGGTGGCAGTCACTGTTGCTTCACCAGGAATATTTTCAAAATATCAATATCTGTGAAAATATCCATCCATTTGGGAAGTCACATGCAGTATGCAGGACACAACTTCAACCCTTCAATGTGTCCAACCCTCTAAACATATTTTCATTGTAAATTTGTCTTTAGTTTAGCTCATATGAATGGATCGATTTTTTTTTTGCACTCTGTTATGGATCTTTGGGATGCATACCCATTGTATTCACCAAAGCAACCACACTGATGGGCCATTTCGCTGTATTTGACTTTGAAAATCTGTAACTGGCTTGGAATGCTTCTTGAGAGACTGTTGGTGGTCATTATATGGTGGCTAGAAGAGCCCAAGAGATGTGCTGGCTGAAAAGAAAAAATAGCCACCAGTTGATCTGGTGGCTCTGCGCAAACTGTCTATGCTGAAGTGCTGAAGTGCCATGTCCTGCTTTCAAGTATTTCCTACCAAGTAGGACTTCAGCACCAAGTACTTTCTTCAGAGCAGGACATGGCACTTCAGCACCAAGTCTCTTCCACAGAGCAGGACACAGCGCACCAAGTATTTTCTGTGGCGCAGACTTCAGCACCAAGTATTTTCTGCAGAGCAGCGTACAGCACTTCAGCACCAAGTGTTTTTTTCGGAGCAGACTTCAGCACCAAGTATTTTCTGCGGAGCAGGACCAGCACTTCAGCACCAAGTATTTTCCACTGAGCAGACACAGCACTTCAGCACCAAGTATTTTCTACAGAGCTGACACAGCACTTCAGCACCAAGTATTTTCTTCGGAGCAGGACATGGCACTTCAGCACCAGGTATTTTCTGCAGTGCCTAACTCTCAGCACCAAGCATTTTCTTTGGAGCAGGACATGGCACTTCAGCACCAAGTCTTTTCCGCAAAACAGGGACTGCTTGGTAGGAAATACTTGAAAGCGGAACATGGCACTTCAGCATAGAGAGTTTGCGCAGAGCCACCAGATCCACTGGTGGCTATTTTTTCTCTGCAGCCAGCACGTCTCTTGGGCTCTTCTAGCCACCACATAATTGACCACCAACAGTCTCTCAAGAAGAATTCCAAGCCAGTTTCAGATTTTCAAAGTCAAATACAGCGAAATGGCCCATCAATGTGGTTGCTTTGGCGAATACAGAGCCAAAACCGATTTTGAGCCGCATCTGTGAAGCCTCTCAACTAGGGCTTTTTTTGTAGAATACCTGCGAGAACTAGAAGTATTCTGATACAAAAAACCGGGTCCATCCCACTGGTTTGCCCACACAAAAAATCGAACAATTGCCAAAAATGGCCAAATTTTGCCAGTTGTGATTCAGAGTTGAACACTTCATACCAAAAACATGGTCATTCATATACATGTCATTTTGTAGATGACTGGCCCCTGGGATTGCGTGAGGGAGGCATCTGTGCATGTATGGTTGGTGTGTGGTGTGTTAGACCTCACTGTGATCTCGCATCACCGGCATTTTTTCGGATCTAGGTCAACCTTGGAATTTGGCCAAATAAATACAGGTGCCATGCCATACAACTGCTCAATCAAAAATCTTGAAAATATTTGAGGGTATGCTTCAGGATATATAATGTACCCTAGCACACTTAGAACTGGACAGGGGGGTCAACTTTTTTTTTTCGGATCGGATTTTGGCTCTGTATGTATCAAATCCCCGGGACAGCAGGAACTAGGATGCTTTTGTACCTGGTCGACATCGATGTATGTATGCAGCCCAGGGTTGCTGTTCTGATAAAAAAAGTCCGATATAAAAAAAAACATCGTTCACACCCTAAGTTCTGCAAAGAGCTGTAATATCATGACTATTCCCAAATGGCATTCTAGTATGGAACTGGATCTAATGCAATTTATTTTACGAACCCTTTAACTCCAAGCCGGCAGTGCCGAAGGCAGTATTCACGTTACACTCTGCTGGACGTAGGTATCTCTCTAATCTCTTATAAATAGACGTTACAACTGTTGAAGCTCGGACCTTAGGCATCTCCCCAAGCCCTGTGGCATATGGAAAATGCCGGCGGTAGGGTTTGCACAGTGAGTTACTTCAGAGGCGTGGCACCCATCCATTCCTAAGCCAAATTTAAGAATGGAACTGTTACACAACTGAGTCACCACAGTTGCAACCAAGTGAGGTTGAAGCCGATTCAAGTTGCACCTCAAAAATTTCAAAGGGTTTGAAGTTGTATGGTGCAATTTTTGAACGTGGCTTGTTGCTTCCTGGAGTTGTTGGGCCATTACGGTAGACGGCCAGGAAGTTGTCATCGGTTGAAGTTGTGACCCAAATTTGGGAAGTGAATGAAGTTGTATTTGGAGGTTGAAGTTGTCCATTTTTTTCGGTGGGTAACCTCAAGTTGCGAAAAATACTTTTTGCACGCTATATCGCCCATATACAAACGCGGCATCCCCAGTTTTCTCAAGTTATTGGGACAACTTAGAAACTGGTCACTGCGATGGTCAAACACAGTCGTCGGCAGTGCCGGAATCGCATCATCTTGAATGCCGGCCCTCATTTTGACTTCATGGCTCATAAGGACTACCGTCGTGGTGCGGGGAGCGACATTCGTCCTCTCGGTTGAGTCGACGCGGATTATGCCGCGGATTTGGACACCCGTCGCTCTACATCTAGACTCGTAACCAGTCTCTATGTTTGTGATGGATTCGAAAGACGTCGAGATCAGGCACAAGTTCAGAGGGGGTTTTCGAGCGGGAGAACTGGTGTAAGTAGTGGATTGACCGGAAAACGTAACTACGGACAGCAAGGTATATATACTAAGAATGAGAGGCAGTGTGATGAAGTTGATGAGAGCATATGGTGTGCGACGGCACGGGCATAGGGCATAGCATAAAACCAGCAGAGTAAGCAAGAAATAATCATCAGGCACCCACCATAACCTTATGAAGGCTTGTTTCCATTACAATGTTGAATAACAAGACTTAGGAGGAGTATGCAATTTATTTGAAGTGAAAGAATCTATATGAAGTTTGCTTTAACAATTCCCATCTCAACGCATAACCCCGCTTAATCACTGTTCGTTCAAACAGACTGTACTGAGGGCACCATCCCAAAGAATTGGCGACTTCTTCCCGGCGAAGTTGTTTGATCAGTGATTCTGGATTTGTGAAACGGTGTTCAAAACGACAGCGGGGCACTGCCAACTGATTAACAAAACAGCGCTGAAACTCAAGCTGTATTCAATTACACGAGCAGGGGGTGGCGGATTAACAAAAAGTGGCCTGATCACACAAGCAACCCGCCTGGGCATGGGGTATCGGCTACTATGAGCGAGTTAAATGGCGGGCTGCGGTAGATGCAATGTACAGGCTTACATGTTTAGGAGACATGAGTGGGCCGTGACATGGCTGAACCGGAGTGAGTGGGTAAGGAAAGACTTACCGAAATCCGCAAATGATACTGCCGTGCGGGAATAGAGTTTGACACGACCATGCCATCTGGATTAGATATGAGTGAATCAAAGTACACACTGTGACATGGCAGAGTTGACTGATTGAAACACTAACCACAGGTCGGAGGTGTTGGTCCTGCATGCGTCGAGAGGTCGTTCCGACACGGCATGTGTTGAACTGGGGTTCGTCGGGTCAGCCGACGCAGCAGCGAAGCTGAAATACAGACGGACATGAGCGAATCGCAGGGGAATGGGTGGAAGAAGCTTAAGAAGACTAACAAGACGAGATGGGGTCCGATATGTCGATATTGAAGGGTCCACTCAAAGTGTGATTAGAGAGGGTGCGATTAACCCTGAATTTTGTCGGGGTGGGCGGGCATGCGGCAAGGTTGGTGTGTATACGAGCGAGTTACAAAAGTTAACTAGTCGAAGATGGAGAAAGGCGTTGAGGTCAGTTGAACAATAGAACTTTGAAATGGAAGCGGTCAGAACGATGAACGTAGAGGAAGAGAAACGAAAGTGGCGGAGAAGAGGATACAGTGGGAGTGAGTTGGATCGAATAAAACATGAACATTGAAGGAAGGGACCAGCAGCGAGAGAAAAAGCCACATGTCGGGAAGCTCGCTGGGACAGTAAAAAACTCGAAGGGAAAATTCAAGGGAAAGGAACTAACCGAGGAAGGTAAAAAAATTCGTTGTTTGGATCGGAGCTTGATCAAAGCACTGGTAGTCGTGAGTGGAGATGGAACAGAAGCTGAAAACAAACCTTACCGCCGACGAGGGTCGGGTTGAGCTCGGAAGAGTGCAGGCATCGCAATCATCGATTGGAAGCTTGAGAGCAATAAACAAACGTGTCTGTACAAGCAAAACCATGAACATGAGAAGAGCAACAGAGAAGATGCAAGGAAGGGATGCTGGTGAGTGTTAGAAACAAGCACAGTAGAAGAGCGAGAGAGGCAGACGACACGAGAGCAGTGCTCGCCCTGAGGTCTAAGGCCTTGACCAGACTCATAATGGAGACGAGGTTGATGTGAAGAGGAGGAGGGAAGAAGGGGAAATAGACAAGGCGGAAGCGCGAAAGACAAGAAAGCAAGAATATGAAGAAAAGAAGACATACTTACACCGGCGGAGATCTTGGAGGAGGGTCGAGGGTGGGTGTTGAAACCGTTTCGAATGTCAATCTTGGAACTGAAATTTTTCAGGTGACCACCGCGACCGAGAGCACGATTTCCCGGGGGTAAGGGGTGGCCTCAAGGTGGCCTCACACCTCGTGGCACCAGAGGAGACAATCTCAGAGCTTGAGATGTGCCCACTATCTTGGTAGGATTATAGAGGGCAGAGAATGGAGAATTCGTGAAGGATGGAAACCAGTGGGAAGGTGGAGAGATGATGAGAAGAGTGGGAGACCTCAGGGTCGAAAAACTCGAAACCCGAGATCAATTTCGTTGGTTCATGAACTTGAAACAAAGATCGCCGATCAATTCGGAGGCTTCTGGTGTCGCTACCATCAGCAGGGTCGATTAGTAGGACTCTCGTTACCCGTGTAGTGAATGGAAATACATAAGCTAAAGAATGAATTCAACGGTCACTTACTGAATCATTTGTTGGGCCCGGATTCACAAGTAGAAAGGTAGGTGCATTTTCATTGCCGAAACACACTCCACAGCTCAACCGAACCTAAACTAATAATAAGTCTTTTGCGCGCCTTCCGATTTCAACCAGTGTTAATAGTTGTTTGGATTCGATCAAATGTGAATGGAGTGCGCGAACTTGGTTCAACCAATGCATTTGCTGCGGCCATGATACAGCCGTTTTAAAATGTTTAGGCCCCTTGTGGAGCGCCTTCCTTCAAAATCTTTGTTGACGGTCATTGTCACCTGTGCGTGGAGCAGCCTCGGCATTCTCGGCCTTGTGTCCGATCCCGAATCGGGAGTCACGGACAGACCGAGCGGCTCGGGAAACATCGGCAAATATTATGCTTGAGTTTGCTCTTGATAAGACAATGCATATGAGATCCTTCTTGCTGTTTTAATTGAGTTGAGTAGTTCTTTTTGTGGCTGCCAAGTATCAATAAAATTAGTTACAAGAGACGCGACCGATAAAACCTCGGATCGCAGTCCAAAAAATGCGCGTGCTACCCAGCCGGAAAATGCCAACCTGACCGAGATCTCCGTTAATATTTGCGGTGTCAGATTAGTTTTGTACTTGATCAGTCCCTCAGGGATCGTGCAGTCCAATCATGATTCAGGGTCGTTGAAAGGCCCAGGACTTTGGAACCGTTGCCCCCTTGGAAACCATTCTCCCAACCGCTCTCATCCTCATCCTGAACCCCCATCTATTCTGTTCTCTTTCACTCATCCCTTCTCAGAACGACGCTCAGATGTCATTTTCCATTGACCAATGGCACTCACAGTCAACAGTGGATTCCATAAAGCGGGCGAATTTGTGATAGGGTCTGAGGTGCTGGGTAAGTACTTGCATTCTGAGCACGATGAGCCGATTGACCGTCGGAAATGGAACAGCCGATTTCCTCTCTGCAAAGCTAGGCCAAGCTACTACACGTCCTCTTCAGTCTCCCCTCTCCCATCGAAAAACTGTACTCATATTCATTTGGGTTCGCGATTAGGTTGATGCAAACAAATAGGCTCGAGACCGGATCGGTGAAGACAAAAATCCGATTCACCAGACTTCAATTTTCGTACTCCAGATTCTGGAGATCACTATCCCCTTGCATGAACTCTCAGCCTATCCATCATATACTGTGGGCCCAACTCGGTGAGATACATTCAGAAGGCAAGGACATATTTTGCGTCTTCGTTCAACATGGCTCAGCTTTTTGCAGGAAGCACTACCACATCCGGTGTCCTCGCCTCTTTGCTACCCACTGTTCGATCCGAGCATTGAAGGAAGTCGGACATCCAACTTTCTCTTTCTTCCATTTACTGATTCATCAATCACGATATCACTTTTGTACACACAGTAAACAGTGACTTTATAGTCCGTGTTTGTTGCTCTCACGGGTCAGTTGGGTAGTGTTGAACGACACGGTGTTAATCGGTAAAAACTGTTCTGCTCGGGCTGGTTTCTCCATCTGCCGCCAAAAACCTGTGAGTTTGTTTTGGTTTCAACGCCGTTTTGATAATCAGTGTTCATTCCTCTCACGGGATTACCAGTCGGTCATGCGTTGAACGGTACAGTGTCGAATGGCAAACACTCTTTTGTTTAGACTGGTTTTCTATCCGCCATCAATGACCAGTGAACTTGTTCGGTTTGAACACCGTTTTGATAATCGGTATTCATTACTCTCCCGGGATTGCCAGCTGAAAGTGCATTAAACATGTGTTAATCCCGCGGTTGAGTATCATCTCCCTCCTGGCTATTGTCTGTTCTGGTTTCGACAGCTGTTTGGATAAAACCATAGTTGAATCAATAAATGTGGCTACTATGAGTATGAATAATAATGTTGTGCCCAACCAGGCATGATAATTAAACAAGCACCGATTAAAACAGGATTATGTGTTGAGACGCAGATTGCTTAATCAAACTTCATATGGTTACTGTGTAAAAATATTCAATTTATAGCCCCATTTACCATGCCGCAACCGTTGCGACACCACAATATATGTATGGCCCCATTTACTGCTCTATTCACCGTGTCGCAACAGTTGCGACACTACAATACAAAGAGCCTGCCTATACAAAATATTCGATTTATGGCCCCATTTACTGTCCTATTCACCGTGTCGCAACGGTTGCGACACCATCATACAGAACCTGCCTGCACAAAATATTCGATTTATGACCCCATTTACTGCCCTATTCACCGTGTCGCAACCGTTGCGACACCACAATATGGAGAGCCTGCCTGTAAAAATATTCAATTTATGGCCCTATTTACCGTGTCGTGCGACACCACAATACAGAGAGGGGAGCATGCCTGTACAAAATATTCGATTTATTGCTCGATTTACTGCCCTATTCACTGCGTTGCAACAGTTGCGACACCACAGTACAGATCCTGCCTGTGAGCCTGCCTGTAAAAATATTCAATATATGACCCCATTTACTGCCCTATCTACCGTGTCGCAGCGGTTGCGACACCACAACAGAGAGCCTGCCTGTTCAAAATATTCAGTATATTGCCCTATTTACCGTGTCGCAACGGTTGCGACTACAATACAAAGAGCCTGCCTATACAAAATATTCGATTTATGGCCCCATTCACTGTCCTATTCACCGTGTCGCAACGGTTGCGACACCACAATACAGAGAGATTCACTGTGTCGCAATGGTTGCGACACCATATTCACAGAGGGCTTGGGCTTTTAGAGCATTTCTAGACTGCCAAGGCATCTAACATATTGTGTGTTCAACGTTCGCAACGGTTGTGACACCGTGCTCATGTAGGTGTTGGGCTTGCCAGCCATCCAACACATTGCTTGTTAGACATCATGTGCATTTGACTTTTTTTCCTTACAAACATGTCCTCGGTCACCCCACGGCCACCCCCAGCACTTCATTGTAGAGGAAGGATATGTTGTGCCTTTGAGTCCCCCTCACAACCACCAACCCCACCCCTAGTAGGCCCCACAGCACAGCTGCTGTTGTACTGTGTACACACAGAGCCGAATGACGGAAACCCTAGCACAGGGTCCCTTTGAATCCCTACCCTGTGCTGTTTTCTCATAATAACCTAACCTTTTCCATTCCTTTACACCCTTTTCTCTCTTTTTTACACCCTTTTCCCTAGTCTATCACCCTTTTCTGACACCCTTTTCCAGTGGGACACCCTTTTCCGACACCCTTTTCCAGTGGGACACCCTTTTCCAACACCCTGTTCCGGTGGGACACCCTTTTCCAACACCCTTTTCCTTTCGGACACCCTTTTCCAACACCCTTTTCCATTTCTTTACACCCTTTTCTCTCTTCTTACACCCTTTTCCACTTCTTTAAGCCCTTTTCTGAGTTCTTTACACCCTTTTCCCTGGGGAAAAGCGCGCGCTTTTCCCGGATTATATCCCTAGTTTTTCTTTAACTGTTTTTCCACCTTAAAGAACTGGATGCCTCCTATTTCTTTAACTGTGTTTCCACCTTAAAGAACTGGATGCCACAACTGGATGCCTCCTAGTTTTTCTTTTAACTGTTTTTCCACCTTAAAGAACTGGATGCCTGCATCCCACCCAGGGTTGCCAACCACATTTCTTTAACTGGGTTTCCAGCTTAAAGAACTGGATGCCACAGGTCACAAAACTGGATGCTTTAACTGTTTTTCCAGCTCAAACACCTAAATGCCAACCAGCTTTTTCTTTAACTGTTTTTCCAGCTTAAAGAACTGGATGCTTTAACTGTTTTTCCAACTCAAACAACTGGATGCCACCTATTTCTTTAACTGTTTTTCCAGCTTAAAAGAGCTGGATACCACCAGCTCAAACAACTGGATGCTTTAACTGTTTTTCCACCTCAAACCACCTATTTCTTTAACAGTTTTTCCACCTTAAAGAACTGGATGCCAGATTCATACCAAGCCACAGTTAAATACACTTTCCGGTCTGACCCAGTGCTACCCCACTTTCCAACACCATTTTCCTTCTTTGCATCACTTTCCAATTTCTTTAAGCCACTTTGCATCCCTTTCCAATTTCTTTAAGCCACTTTCCACCTCAGTTTCCTCCCTTACAACTGGGTTTCCTCCCTTACAACTGGGTTTCCTCCCTTGCAACTCAGTTTCCTCCCTTTTACATCACTTTCCACCTCAGTTTCCTCCCTTTACATCACTTTCTGCCTCAGTTTCCTCCCTTACAACTCGGTTTCCTCCCTTACAACTCGGTTTCCTCCCTTACAACTCAGTTTCCTCCCTTACAACTGGGTTTCCTCCCTTGCAACTGGGTTTCCTCCCTTGCAACTCAGTTTCCTCCCTTACAACTCGGTTTCCTCCCTTGCAACACAGTTTCTTCCCTTACAACTGGGTTTCCTCCTTTACAACTGGGTTTCCTCCCTTGCAACTCAGTTTCCTCCCTTACAACTGGTTTCCTCCCTTGCAACTCAGTTTCCTCCCTTACAACTGGGTTTCCTCCCTTACAACTGGGCTGGGTTTCCTCCCTTACAACTCAGTTTCCTCCCTTTAAATCACTTTCCACCTCAGTTTCCTCCCTTAAAACTCAGTTTCCTCCCTTACAACTCAGTTTCCTCCCTTTGCATCACTTTCCACCTCAGTTTCCTCCCTTACAACTCGGTTTCCAATTTCTTTACATCACTTTCCAATTTCTTTAAGCCTCTTGACATCGGTTTTCCCACTTCTTTAAGCCGCATGAACACAGTTTCCCACTTCTTTAAGCTGCACAAACACGGTTTCCCACTTCTTTAAGCCACTTTCCCCAGGGAAACCGAAGTCGGTTTCTGGGATTATATACATAGGTATCTACAATGATCACGGGCTTGGTCGCATAGCACGTGCCAACAAGAACGGACAGGCGGAGAGTTGGGGGCATTAGCCGGAGCGGAGGCCGGACCGGAAACCGGACCGGAAGCCGGAGAGATAGCCGGAAAGGCCGGAAGAGCGGGGGTTCCCCTGACAGAAAGGTACTCTGTTATGGTGAGTGTGGTGGAATATTCTGTGTCCACGGACAGGACAGTCGTCATGTCGTGCAGGTCTGATTCCATCGCGCCACTCAAGAAGAAAGAGAACTTGTCCCTGGAGGGCACAGTACCTATATTCTACATCTCTAGAATGGGATGAATACTCCTCAGTAGAAGTGATATCTAAAAAAATTTGAAAGAGTTTGAAGCTGTCACAACTGTCCTTACACCTTTTCTTGATTCAATTTTTTTTGGCTCAGAAACATTTGATGTTTCAATGAACTCTTCCTACAACGGATCAGGGTTTCAAGTTCAAGAGAAGCAAGGAAATTAACTGCGCTTTCTAATCATTTGCTGAAATCTTACCTGGTGACCTGTGACAGAAATGAAATAGGTTCAGCTCACTGAGCTGGTGATGCCCAGTGAGAAGTCCCTTGAAGAGTTTTGAAGCAGATCGAAGTAGATTGAATAGATTGAATGTCATTGAATAAAAATTGAGCTCAATCGAAACGGGTCTAGAACTGTGGCGGTGCATCGTACCATTCCGTCTGTTTTTACCTATAGCTATACCAAGTGCCAGCTCGACACTCATTATCAAAAAATCATGTTCTCCAAAAACCGTTCCCGCAACGATGCGGGAACACACACCGCCACCCGAAAAAAACCTCATCACAACGAGGTGGGAACGGTTTTGGGAAAGGGTTTTGTTCAGGTGGCGGTGCTTCCCGCATCGTTGCGGGAACGGTTTTTGAAGAAATTTTTTGATTAGGTTTTTTTTCGGGTGGCGGTGTGTTCGCATCGTTGCGGGAACAGTTTTTGGAGAACATGATTTTTTGATAATGAGTGTTGAGCTGGCGCCCGGAATAGCTATAGGAATACTAACTGCCGTCTGGTTAAGCACCGGCTGGCCGGAGTTCGAGGTCCTAGCCAGGGCCTGCACCTGAACCTTTAACGAAAGTAGCTCATCATCCCTGCTATCGTAGATATGATCGACCCTATCATCAGAGGTATTAATCAGGTTCTGGCTTTAAAGCGGGAGCGTAGCCCCACGCTTCTTGCCTTGAGCGAACCAATAATCATCAACACGCTCCTTCTTGCTCTTATTATCAGGATATTTAGGAATAAATTGTCCATTAGAGAGGTGGAGTGAACCGTTCTCGAACCCAATGTATCCCATCTCAATATGCTCCCGCTTGTATTGGCAGGTGGCCATCTGATGGTCAATGAGGTCGCAATACCAGCAACGGCCTGGACCGTTACTATTAGAATTGCCGTGGTACCCTCGGTTCCCTTGATTAAACCCTTTATCACTCTTATTATAGGATCCCTGGCCACTATTCGAGGTCTCCGGTGGCGGAGGATTAGTTACAGCCTGGCTGAAACTAGTCTTCATCCACTGGTCTAGCTTTTTGTCTTGAATAGTGAAGCTATCCTTAATCACTGCTGTCAGGGCATTAATGCCATCCAACAGCGCGCGACTCTCTCTAGCATCTTCTTCAAGTTTTATGGCTACCTCTTTCCCAGCCAGTTCTCCTTTTGTCGAGCCCTTCTTGGAACGTTTGGACGAATGTCCATCCCAGTATTCAGCCATCTCCTTGGCTGGTTTAATCACAAACGCAAGAGGAACCTTATCCCCCCTGCGCTTGACCGTTACTGGTCGAGCAACCGCTGCTCCTGCTCCTGCATTAGCTGCAGCAACCGGAAGTAGCAGTAGTCCCGTTCGCGAAGAACTTGGACTGCATAATAATCGCATTGATATTATTAGCGAAAGATTCCTCCAGACAATCGAGGTACATGTCCACCAATTGCCCGTTATCCAACGCTGGGGGTGGCATCAAGAGTTTATCCGCCTCGTTGACGAAAGCTATGCTGAACCGCCGAACTGCCCCAAGGTCGTTAACCGGAACGTCCTGGTGTTCTGCACAGATCTTGCACATCTTTTTCAACAACCCCACTTTTGCGTCCTCTAATTCAGGGAAGAATCCCTCTATTTCCGTGACCTATTCATCAAAGGTCCCGGATGTATAGGTAGGGAGACGTTCCCATTGCTCAATAATATCCTCTTCTTGGAGGTACTCCAATGTTTTAGCCTTTTTCGCGACATCGATAGTAATTCCTCCCTGGGTAAAGATAGTTCTCAAGTTCCGAATGAACTTTCTCAACGAGGAAGCAGTTTCCCCATCGAACGAAGGACTACTTTTATCCCAAGGATTAGGAATCCTAAAGTTCGCGACTCCAGCGTTTGCCATATTGTGATTAACCTGATTTGGATTAACCAGGTTCTGAATAACTGTGGGTGGCGTGGTGCTACCCGTGCGTGGTGTTGTTCCTGTCAAGCTTTCCTCTTCAATAGGCTGGGGATTTAATCCTTGCCTAGAAGACGATGGAACTGGACCGGTTAAAACCGATGTAGACGAAAACTGGTCTGTCGCGCGAAGCTTGGACCCGTTGAGCAGTGATTTCCGCTTGGGACCTCCATGCTCTAGATGCTGGTGTCTGACTAGACGTCCTTTGCCTATACGCAGTTGGCAGTCCGGAGGAAATTCCTGCCCGACTTGAACATGCAGTAGAACGAGATGAAACTCGATTCCAATAGCCCAAAGGTTGAGTGCCTTCTCCTTCGAAGGTACTCGATTCCGACTCTGAATCACTAGGGATCCGGTGATTGATGTGCTCAGAACCTATATAAGAAACACACAAATAACCCCACTTGACTCGAGAGCGGCACAGAAACAGTCCAGAGACTGTTCCAACAACCAACAAACAAATCAAACGGCAATATATGCACGTTTCCAAAGATCCCGACGAGTTACAGCCCCTAGTACAGGGCCTTGTAAAGGTTGTAGGGAGAGGTTTCGTATCTCAAAGAGATAATAGAGCAAACTGCGTAGAACGTGTTTCTAGACACAGTGGAAACATTGTTTCCAAACAAGATAGATTTATAGCTTCGCAGCGTGTGTGTGTGTGTGTCCAAGCGACAGAGAAACAAGTTTAAAGTAGTCCCGTAGACTCAAGTAAGGCCCCTAGTTTATAGGCCAAGAACGTTCACAGAGCTTTCCCTAAAGAGGTACTTTCTGAGCAACGCCAGCAGTCACGTTTCCAAAGTTTTCCCTTGACGGTACTTTCTGAAACCCGCTCCGCAAACAACAACAATAATGTTTCTTTCAACAGAGTCCCAGATCCAACAGATTCTCAGAGTTCAGACGGTTTCCAGAATATATATGATTCAGAAACAATTAAGATTTCGACTAATAGTGCTACTCTATAAGAGTGCGTTCGCTGAGGATCCCAGATCAACCCAATGCGCAAGCGTATAGCCTACTAGTTCGGGGGAAGATGCTGTGTCCATCGTAGAAACACCCTCGGATACTTATACAACCGCCAAGACACTGTTACAAAGCCCAAAACACAATCCCAATGAGTCAAAAGTCCGTTTATCCGTCTCTTTAACCGCGTTTCCGTCGGTTGTTCTTCCGAGCGTCACCTCCCATTGGTTCCCAACTGTGAGCACACCATGTTCCCTTGCCAATTAGGAGGCAGGAACCCGTCAGCAGCACCCCTGTATTATTCAGAGGGTGCGTCGATCACCGATAGATCGGCACTGCATCTCGTTCGACCTGTTTTCTGCTTCAACTCAAGTTTCCCCTTGGTTCCAAGTACGGAACTTGATAGTACTCCTTTGTAGGTCTCGGTAGATACCCGTTTCTCTAGGGTTTCCCAGAAAGGGTTCTTGAGAAAGAACCTTAGAACGCCTTTAGAGTTGTGATCCGGATCCACAGAATAGCCGACCACCTGTTTCGGTGTATCCGCATCCGATGGAAACCGGCAACTCTGGCAGCCGAAACACTCGTGACCGAACACGTCTCCCCTAGCGTCTCAACACAACACAACACATTGCCAACTCCCGTTCCTTTGACCCGTTTCCATTGTTTAAGTGAATGTTGAAAACAAGTCAAAAGAAGTCCCTTGACTTATTATCTGGCTGCACGTTTCCCTTACAGTTTTCAGGGCGAGACTAGCCAATGGACGTTCTAATTCCTTAGAACGTCCACCCGTTTCTCTGTGGTTCGCCCAACAGCTACCAGGAACCAGTACTGTTGCATAGAAACAACAGTTTCAGCAATGAGCACGATCAGAAACACGCAAAATTACGTGTATCTAACCATGGCCCAATTACTGGATTATCACCGGGGTGGAATTGTGCAAATGTGTTCTGATTACGGTCAGAAACCTAATGTAGTCACTCTTCTGCCTAAGCAAGTAGAGTGTTTTTGAACAAACTTTTTGGTTGATTAAGCTGCAAGTTGTTTATAATGCACCGATGACCCAAGTAAAACAGTTCCAGGCAACCAATCAAGATTATATCTGTACCCCCTCGCGGTGGGCTCCAGATAAAATGCTTGCTCGGTGTCTACAACAGCAGTACTAGTTTAATCAAGATCCAACGAGCAGAATGCGAGTTTGCTTGATTAAAGCAAAAACACAACTACTAACCAAATCCTAACTACTTTCCCCTTGAATGGTTTAGACTGTGCCAGCCGAGTATGGGTCTTTTGAACGCTTTAAGAAGGTTCAAGGAGCACAGATATCCAGCAAGGTTGCGAGGAACAAGCCTGTTTTAAAGGTCTAGTCCGAAGTGCAAGGTGTGATTTAGAGTATTAGACCTCTTTGAACAGTGCCAAACGAGCGCCTAAGCCAACAAATCGAGTTATAAGCTTTACAAGCTTAAGCCAACAATCCCAAATCCTAATCAAGGTGCCGTGTTCTCGAATCCAAATAATAAGCCTTCCGAGGCTACTGTAGTGCGGTGCCGTGTTCTCAATTCCAAACGAGCTCTCTCTAGCTTCTTAACCGTTCCAATGCCAAAATCCCGAGCCAACAATTGATAATTGAGTTACTTGTGCAAACAAAACAAAACTTCTTAACGAAATCAGTCCTGGGTGACAAGTCCCGAATCTCCGTCGTTTATCAAGCAATATCCGGTAAAGGCCACTGCTCTTAGGGACAGAAAGTTCAGTGTCTCTCCATGCCAAAACCTCCTCCTTATATACTGTACAATTATGCTTACAATACGCTGATTATTCTACTCGCTGGTATATGAGTAAGGTGTCCGTAGTTAATCATGTGTAGATAAATATATAGGATCCTCGTGTATCGACCCCTTAGTGCTTGAGTGTGTCCGGTGTGACTGTTTCCTGTTCGATCGTGTTGACAGCCCCATCTTCTATCCTCTTGTCCCCCATTCAGGACCTTCAGTATTAGGTAGAAGAAGGTGCTAGCTTTAAGCCAGTACCTTAATCAACCCAAACCGCCAAGTGGTTGTGGAGATATGCGAGTTACCGTCCTGGCCTCGTTCAAGTAACCAAATCAGGATGGCAACAATGATCAGATAGTTGATAAGCGAGGTCCAACCATAGCCGGGGTAACCGGTTACTGTTAAACCCGAATCACCTGATCCGTTGTGCAAGGCTCCGTTCATAAATCAAGCACAACAAAGTACTCGAACACCTAATCAGGATCCCACAGTGGTGCCACGGATCATCAGAGAGGATGATTAATATTGCCCATGTTGTTTGTGGGCCCCGCGATGCCTTGATTAAGCAGTGATGCTTAATCTCAGCAGTTAAACCCTTAATCATGGATGTCAACCAGTATGAACCTTCCAGTTGATGCACCCCAGGCGGACTTGATTAAGGTCCTCATGCAGGATCAAGCCCTGATTAGCCATATAGGACTTATGCTAATCTTTTGGAGCAGCGTGCTACGTGATTAAGGTAGAAATCGGCAAATTCCTTGCTATTTCACCCATGGTCCGTTTCACGGCTTATCACCAAGTGTGATGATCCCAATCAGAATCTCCTTCAACCGGCTTTTCTTCCTCCCTCGTCGTCGAATCCAACCTCCAACATTCTCCATCACTGTCCCTCCCACCCAACCTCAACCAAATCCAAATCCCAACATGAAACCAAACCATCCCATCCAACCAAAATAATCCCAATACCCAAAACCAAAGCAGGACAGTCACTGGCATTGCCAGCAACAACCAGTATGATCCTCCGCAGGGTCTTTCCGTGTTAGGGTGACGCTCCATAAGCTGCGCAGGGTGCTGGGATCGAGATCCAACTAGGTCTGACCAGTCCCAAAGAAACCAAAACCAAAACTATTCCGTCCCTTTATCCTTCTGTTAATCCGTTAATCCATTTTGTAGTCCCATAAATTGTTCCGTTAAATCCAGAGAGAGAGCGAGCAAGAAAAATAGAGAGAACACAGGTGGTTAAACCTGGGCGTGTGTTATTTTTTTCCTAGTACATTTTGTAGCCCTTATATACCCCTACTGTTTGCACTCTCCAAATAAATACCTACAGCTCCAAATTGTGCAACTGTAGCTCCGTGCACAGCCAAAAACCAGTGCGTCACCTCGTGAATTGGACTGCCTCCCCATTTCCATGGGATTCCTATTATTCCACCAATCACATTCCTTGTTTTCCGGCCGTTACCGTAGCACTGGTCGCTTCGAGACCGTTGGCTGTGTCCCAGTTCCCATTGACGTGCACTGCAACACGTCCTCCGTCGCGTTGTGGACGTGTTGTTGGTGCAGACAATGTGCGATGATGTGAGCACGTGACTGTTATTCATTGTTCTCCCAAACCATCCTTCGAATTCTGTGCGCAGTGCACCAAGGCTGTGTATAATGCACTGCCTTGAAAGATTGCAAGACTTGGATTTAGGTGTGTTTTCCAGTGCCAAATATGTCCCCGCTCATCAGCGGGGTGCCATTATCTTCTTATCTCGAGCTACTTTACAGCATGTATGCTAGTCACTCACCACACAATCCAGATCTTTCTCGTGCATTTTATCGAAGTTTTGTGAGCTCATCGCCAAAAATGGCGTCGAGAGCGTTTGATCGCTGTGTCCCAAGAACCTTCAATTAATCGGATTTTCATCTCAACCAGAGGGAGTGATTTCACTGTATCCCCTAGGATCTGGTGGCTCGATTACGCCGAAGCGCAACGGGAGGGGCAACGGTGGATGCGGACCCCATAACTTGACTCCTGCATCTCCCTGTCTCCCCTGCGTCTTCTCGCTGGCCTGGTGGGCCCGAATATGGGCGCAGCTCACAGTCGCGGCGGGGAGGATGCGGGCCGGCCTCAGGTCTTTGGTTGTGGGAAGGGAAGCTATAGCGACGTACTTAGTAGCTAGAATGATTTAATTTACATTTTTCTTGTGTTCTAGTACATTTTCTCGCATATTTGCCAAAGTTACCAAATTAATAAATGTGGTCATGGCCCATAACGGGTGGTTGATCAGCCTGCTTTCGCCAACTCCTCAGCATCGTCATGATGGCGGCGACGACGGGCTGGATGCTAGCCGGGCCCTGCTATCGCATTAGTATGTATCTCTAAGTTGATATATCATGCATATCTCTGAATTACTGACCAGGATATATCACCGCCCATCTCTAATCAGAGCAAATCATATATCACCCAGCCAAAATCTGGTGGCTTGGCTGGCTTCTCAACTGAACTTGTAAATATACGGAGGGCATAGATGGACAAAGAGTTGGTTTAAAAGTATACTCACAAGAGGCATAACCTGTGGGAAAACTCCATCAAATTTGACAGAGCCATGGTACAGTTACGCAGCCGTTGATTGTTCCAGACTCTTATGACATCCCAAAGGGAACCCAGTCATAAGAGTCTGGTCATGAGAGTACATGCGGGGTAAGATAGAGGGCGTGGAACCCCAGCACCCTTAGGTAAGCTGTCACTTGTCACAAAGTCACGCTCAACGACGAGCAAAATAACTGCATGACCACATCTTCTGGACACATTTTGCTTAATACAAGTCTTAGGCAGAGAGCCTACAGACAGTTTGTATTAAGCAGATTCCCTGAAAAGACATTCTGCAAAAAGTTATAAAGGTTGGAAAAATTTGGCGTGACTTTTTTTCTAAGTGTTTCTACATGCTTTTCTCGCTGAATAGAGCACTTTTGGGGAAGTTACCCTGAAAATTCGACTGACACAGCCACTTAGCACAGCCACTCGGCAGGCATCGGCAGCTCGCTTAGCATTGTTGTTCTGCCAAACATTGTGGCAGCAACCTCTGCTACCGGGCTAATATGACATTGGAGGTTTTTAAAGTGCTTTTGGGTTTATTACCTACTCCTAAGGTGCTACCAGACCCTCTGTAGGCTGAAAAAATACATAATTTTTCTTCCGAACTCAGGATTTGACCGTGTGAAAGTATTTGTAAGCGGATTACATAAGGGTGCCGGGGTTCCACGCCCTCTATCTTACTCAATGCAGTCCCAAAATTACCACAGAGTCCACACATTTGGCTGCCTGTATGCAGGGTTATATATGGTGGAGATGGTTTTTTGACACTGTCCAGTGGTCAGAACTGGCTGAAAATTTGGGTGGGGGACTCTGAACATATAGGAGGACGATGGTGAAAAAAATTCATTTGTCTGTGCACTGGACGATTTGAGCCGCTTTTTACAGAAGAACAGGGGGATGATTGCAGTAAAAAACTGCTATCCAGATTGACTCAGTGGCCATGTGTCTCCCCGGACAGATTCTGAACAACCAGTATCAGCAGAGAATTAGTTGGTTAGATGCGGAGAGACCGTCTTCCGAACCCGAAAGCGGACTGCGGATCTCTGACTCCTGGGTCAATTTTGCCATCGAGGAGGAAGCGCTTGGGTTGAAAGGCATGCGGATCAGGATACGCAAGCTGGCGAGTATTAGGGGGCGTGGAAAGGAAAATCCTGGTGTGCACATACTTCATCATGAAGAATGGCCCTGAAAATGCTCTGAGATAGAGGCATGTCTGTTCAAGCAGTAAACTTACCACACATGTCCGATGACCACGGACCCAGCCGGTAGGCGATAACCGCGATACTCGTCTTCAACTGTCAAAACGTGGGGAACCCCTGTATCCCCAACAACTATTCAGCATTAATTCCGAAAGAGTAGTAAATGCAGCGAACCAAATGGAAGCACATTTCCCCATCGTAAGACCTCTTTGATAAGTGCAGCGACGTATGGCATCGCCTGTTTGTCACTGAAGTCTGGTAAGTTACCCCGCCCCACAACTGAGTCGATTTCGAGTTGGGCTTTTCTTTGAGCTTCGGGATTGGCGAGCATGGCAAGGATGAATGTGGACAGGGCAGAAACCGTCGTGTGGGCTCCCGCGGCGTACATCGCCGCGGCCACATTTTTCACAGTAGACTCCTGGAAGTGTTTTCCACCTGATTCGAGATCGCGTAGAGCTTTGGAAGTAAAACAGGATGTGGCTTCTCCAGATGCCTGATTCAGTGCACAGAATCTATTACACACACAATTTGAGAATATCCGCGTTCACTTACCATCAGGCGTTTCGTCTCAGCAAATGGGACGTTTCTAATTGCTTGCGATAAGGATCTCCCTTCCCTAGCTATACGTTTGAATTGGCCCCCTGGAAACCACTCCGGTAGGTATTTCAGAATCGGGATAGAATCCTGCGGAACGATGGATGAAGTCAACTCAATTTGGGAATACATATCGCACTCACCACAATGAATCGTCCGGGGACCCGGGCATATGAGAGCGATTTTATGGCCTCTTCCGCCAGCGCGACGTATGGGTCATCAGCAGGCTGGACGTTAATTCCATATGTAACCGATATGATAACTTCGCCCGCCATTCTTTCGAATGATTAGTTGATACGGAATCAGTACGGGACGAGGACTTCCGCACTGTTTGAGGTGGTCCCGAAAACCGGCGGGGTTGTTGAGCAGGCGACGCAGCAAGGAATGGGCTGCCGTGCGCTGTGCACCGGAGAAACTGGACGATGCTACCATGTTGAATTGTTGATTAAATAAACGACGGTGAATCCGCCTACGTATTATAGTCAGGTCCGCACTGGATTCGACGAATCTAAGGACCGTACCATTCATCTCCTGGTAACAGTTCAGATTAGTCTGTCCTCCGCGAAATAGCCATGATCAACAGAATGGGCACCATATTTCATGAACGCTGGAATACTCATATCAGTCACCATGCTCACAACGTGTGGAATTAAAATTCACGTAGATTGAAACTCCATCCCATCAAATCATTAACCATGGGAAACGCCGGTCTGAAATCGAGAATGTATTAGAAATGGAACCGGCGAGCTGCTCACATACCTATCGGAATAAAGCGATGAACGTTTCTCGAGGAGCGCCTCCGTTGCTTCGAAAGACGACAGGACGATGACATGGGTCCCCGCCAGATTTACGTGGATGACATCAGAACCTGCACATATCTTTCAGCATAGATGACTCGGGAAAGAGCGATTAAGAGACCATATTTTTTGCTCCACCCCATGCAAGCCTCCCAAGGACGAGTCGCCATGTCAAATAAATTGCCGACGAGGGGTAGTTGCCTTGGCCCGGGTGGCAAGGGTAGCCTAGAACGGGATGCGCTGTGTAGCCAAGTGAGATACAGCGCTGGGGCAGCGAGTGCTGCCCAGAGCAAGGGCTCGGAAAGGTCGATAGATGGCATGGTGGTAGACTGAGGGAGGCGGCACGAGCTTCGCGTTTTTACCCGATTTAATCTCAGAACATTCTGCTGACGTTGCCTTACGGGAGGTACGACAAAGCGATCATTACCGTGGTTCTCGGATACATCTACCAATCAGCGTACGACTCAGGGCATGGAAGAATTATCTGCGGGGCGGCGCCGAAGATATACGCAGTTTGCTCGTCTTGAGGGTCTGAAAGTTACCAGCGCGGCGCCTTTCGCACCAAGGTTGCTGTCCGCCAAGAATGGGTGAAAATCTAGATGCGACAAGACCAGTCATTGAATTACCGAAGCAGACCCGATGGCGGTGGTGGAAAGTCAATGAGATGCATCAAAGACCTGATGCATGTTCGGCGGCGATGAGCAGCGTGGCAGCATGAGAAGTGAGTATCTAGCAGTGAGGCGAAAATGAGAATGGACATATTAAAGCTACTCTGACCCGAGCCTCCGTGCGACCTGAATTGATTCTGTTCATATCCGGCCTATCTAGCAGGGGAACTTGGGCTGTAAAGCAGCGAAAGCATGCAATTGATGAAACGGCAACACAGGCAGTTGGCCGGCATGAGAAATGACCTGGGATGGTGATTAGTACCCTGGGATCGGACCAAAGGACACAGGGGGCAAATGAGTGGGCACCTGTCATACCGGCACTCTGGTGGCACTTGCTTCGTCCTTGCTGCGTCTTTGTCCCAGACCTGACAGGGCATCCATTATTTCGGGAACTTCTCGGCCCGGTTTAGCAGCGGCATGATTTCAGGCATGATTTCCACCCGCTGCCAAATCGAGCAAAGGATTCTCATGCATCGAATATATCTCGACCTGAGAAGAATGTGAGTTTTTGGCGGCCTGTTCCGGGACAAGATGGTGCATTCGAGAGGGCAAGAGCAAAAGGTGACTGTGGTAGTCAGAAGAAATATGTAGCAGCACAAAGAGGATGTCCGAAAATATGCCAATTATCTAATCGGTATCGTGGCCCGTGTTGCCACTAAAGTTTGTGGAACCAGGCAGAGAATCTGGACGCACACCTTGACCTGAGATCGATGGAATCTGCACGATTCCTGGAATAATTTAACAGAGCACCTGTGAGTCATTTATCTGCAGACGACTTGCTGACTCTGGACTGCCGGCGTTGCTTGGCATACAAGTCGCAAACACTGCACCAGCACCCATTGGTATGGGGCCATGAATGCGGCCAGACAAATTGTACACACACACACACACAGCCAGAATCATCACCAAGATTATTGTAACACGTAGAGTCACAATTGGCATCCAGAAGTGAAGGAGACTGCTTGAAGAATGAGATGGCGGGTATGCAGAAAGAGATGGGTAGGCTGTAGTGTTCATTGGAAGGCAGAACTGGGCTGCCCCGACGGTCAGTGACAACAGGGTGGAAGCAAGTGCCAGTGAGACGGAGAGACGGAGAGATAGAAATTCGGCGGGCCATCGTGGGATTTCGAAGCAAGCGGATCAATGGATTTCGTGTGAGTATCAGAACGAGGCCGCGGCAAGGACTGCGCGAGGACGTGTAGCATGCCTGTCGGATGCCGCTATGACAGGTGCCTCAATATTTGCCCCCTGTGGGAAATAAGAAAATTTGTATGCATATGCCAGGCACCAAGTCGAGCAGAGGTGCCATTCGAGAGTCAAGATATACACATTGGGGCGGCTCACCGCCATCGAGCCGCCTCAAGTCTGAATTCTGGGTAATTTGAGTTCGCTAGGTTAAAAAAGGACGAGACTGCCAGGTAGTCATTTTCGCGATTGGATTGGGTATGTGAGGTCAACACGTAACACCAGGGGCAACAAGCAGTGCATGCAGGGGCCACATGCGACAAATGCATGTGGTCTGCACTTGGGATAAAGACTACAAAGTTGCCTTTGACAGACAAAGGGTGGCTTTGTGGCAGGCTTTGTTCCCCCACACAGAGGCATAAAGCATGCCATAAAGCCTGCCTTTGAATGCCAAAGGCCGCATTGTGAGCCTTGTTGCTAGTACAGACCACATGCATTTGTCACATGCGGCCTTTACATGCATCTAAAGTTGCCCCCGGTGTAATTCGAGACAGATGATCTTGGAGTGTGAAAAGACAAACACTGCAAATGGTGCTGCCGATGAGCAGTACGCGTAGGCAGGAGGCCATGAACAAGCGGGAGGCGGTAGACACCCGGATTGAGTATTGGCACAACGCCTCTAGCGTGCCTGCGGCACATATGAGTGAGATATGAGTCACAAGAGAAATTTTCACATCCACAGCAAATAGCACCGTTGCTGCGCCCAGGATAAGCGCGCCCAATTTCCCTCATGGTGGTGCGAAAGTAAAGGAAGTATATGACAAACAATGTGAGTCAGTGACTCAGTCACATTGATGTCATATCAATGATCACTCTTTTACACAGCTCTCATGTAGCTCTCATTCCAGTGCATCACTATGTTGTCCATGCACATCAAAAAAAAGATAATTAACCGTAGGACCAATTCTTTGGGGATCTGGAGGACGCACTTTCTATGCCTCGAACGCCTCCCCCCCCCCCCCCCCCCCCCCGAAACTTTTCGTAGGCAATTCATATCGCCCGGGTGTTGCGTCTATTATCTTCCTGAATCTGTGGTCCGTTCTCAGGCTTAAAAAACACAGTGACGCAACGAACCCATATAAATGCAAATATTCTGATCAACTTGGGGGGAGGCCGGTGCTGTGCACAGCATAACTCGTACTTTAGTTTTTTTTTGTTCTCGGGGATCACTGTTAGCGCGCTTCTTACGTTGTGGCTGTGCTTGTCCTGCGTACGCAAGACTTCGGATAATACCGAGGATTTGATGTTCGGCTTGATCACCGGTCAACCACTGAATTTGAGCCGGAATAAGGCACCCTCTCTTTCTTCTGTCTGCTGTACATCCCCAATAACCTGAGAAGGTAGGTCATCATGCTCTACAAAATTCCACGAGTCTCTGGTATGCTGTTGCAGCCTCTCCATCACCTTCACTTCGTCTAACCTATTTTCTGGACTTCATGTGTTGCAACCCTTCAGATTAAAATTCTCGCACTCCTGCGGGGCGGCTGGTGGGTTAGCACGATCAGTGATCCACTTATAATCACTTTTCAGATGTTGCTCAAAATTTTTGAAGGTCCCGCGAGTGAGGCACGGTATCAGGGTGAGTGTCTTTTTCATTTTTTCAAGACCACAGACTCCAAACTGACTCCGCTTGTGAGCCCTGAGCAGAGCTATAAACATATATTTCCCTTACACTGTCCAGTAAGCCCCACATCGGTTCCAGATGCGTCTCTGATCCTGTTTTCGCGTCCCAGGTAGCCAGCAGACACCACAAGGACATGTTTCAGGTTGGCCTCCCTATAGTATTACACACGCAGTTCGAAATGCACATATACCCAGATTCGGTGATGCACACATCCCCGCTGCTGCTGGTGATCTCCGACGCGCCTGAGGACTGCCAACATCTCCAGTGAAGTTTTGGATTTGCAAGGGACGGAATGTGTCTTAGGCGCGTGACCTCCTATTTCGATTCCCCGTGTGGTCACCCTCAAACTCACATACATGTGGGTTGATAGTGTTGTAGTTACCACCATTGTCATGCTCATATCAGACCGTCCGATACGAGCCCTGGCCACTATTTGTTTGCAGAATATGTTTATTTCTCCTCCATTTGTTCTACTCAATCAATGCTTCAGCTACCTAAGATTGCAACTGAAAAAAATGGTAATTCATTGTATTTGTACTATATCATGCGTGAACAAATCAACTTATTCAATATACTTGCGCTGTACATTGAGTTGTGTTTCCATATATGGCACTTACACCGGAGCGAAGCGGCGGCATGTCTTCTAATCGGTTAGCCAGTTCTTTGAGCCAGTTGAATGTCTACCACTCTTTTGGCTCGCGTTCAGAGCTTGGTTCTGGATTTCCACTTTGCTCCCTTGCTTTCTTCGAATCAGATTGTATCTGTCAGTATCCTTCCATTTTTTCCGCACTGCTCCGCAACGGCCGTCTACATTTGTCCCACAAGGGCATCCTATTTCCTCTCTCATTTTTGGGGTTGGTGCTGGGAACCCTGCATCAGATATTAGCTTCGGATCAGCTAACTGCACGGTTTCTTCGCTGTTCTTGACCTCGCCGATCTGCCATCTAATCACCCTCTTTTTAAAATTACGGGTGTCCGAAGCCTTTTGAAACTCCGCCATCAGCTCTAACCTTTTTCGTCGAGCTCTCAGTTTCCACTCACGCCGTGCCTGCCGCAGCCGCGTAAAATCCCATCATCACTCAATGTGTACAGCCTCGCAAGTCCAGTAAAATGGGTCGTCTTGAATGCTCAGTTCCTGAGTTGAATTTATTTGGATTAGATTTTGCAGGCACAATCCATCTCTGTCACAGTTCCAGTTCACACCAGAGGAAGGGGATGCAAGGCCGCGAAGCGGCCGAGCAGCTGCTTGTGTCCATTAAAAAAGAAGGCCCTCTTTACGTCCTCTTGCTTTCACACCCCCATCATCTCCTCCCATGTCACAACCTTCGGTTTTCACTCCGATCTGTTCCATTCCCCCACCTGTCTCTGCAACTTGTACCTCCAGCACCCAGCAGCCGCCATTTAGGGCCTTAAGTGCAACATTTATTATGATTCCTGAAGACATGTGAGATGCTCCACTTTACCGCTGGCTCAACTGACTCAACTGACTTGTATAAACGTACACCCTTCCCAGCTTTCATAGGTCATTATGGGTTTTTCTTTCACGTCCCGGAAAACTCGACCGTAGGAATCCCAATAGTGTTAGCAATTTCCTTCCAACTCTACTCGTCCTTCGGTGTGTATCTGCATTCATCCCATTACTGTTAGTCAAAGATCGTTCGACAACTTGCATTAACCCTCATAACTTGGAGCTCCTCAATCCCTCGAGCTTTGTATGAGAGTTGTTTTTACTACTGCAGCAGTCCACTCTCTTCAATCATCTCAGGCTGGGACAGACGAGCAGTAAAGGACAGCCTGGGGACGGTGAGTCAAAGGTTATGGATTTCACTATCTCCCAATTCTCACCTCTGACCGAGCATTAATGTTTTCTAGGACCCAACTCGATTCGCTGCTCGCTCTGCTGCAGGCTTCGACTTAGATTCCTTTTCCTACTTCCTTCTTCAGACAAGTTTCCTATCCAAGTGGTCTTGAGACCCCGCGGACTTGGTGGTATTGGGTGGCTGTCGCCTCTGTAACTTCCGACAACCACGGCATCTAGGCTCCAAACGAATGCGACGTGTCTACTGGTATGGTTTTTTCCTCCTGTTGCACGTCGGGTTTATTACTGACTTTTTATTGTGCTTTGGTCTTCCACCCTTGCCTGAACTGCCGCCGACATTGCATACAGGGCATCCATGTATGATAAAGCCAAGGGGTCTCTGAGAGCAAGTAGTTCTTTCTCATTGTACATGGCTTCGTCCCTGTTCAATTTCTGACACCGCTCAAGTTTCTAACTGTTCATGCAGTCGTTGCGTCGCTATGTTCTCAGCTAATTAATCTATATTTATTTAGCTGATGGATTCAGAACCATTGAAAACAAGTTTGGTTGTCTACCGCAGTCTGCCTGCAGTGAGCTGAATACATTTTTTTCTGCGAAATTTCCAAATGGCTTATGACCACTTCATTCCTGGCGCTGAGTCTGAGTCCCTTTCAATATATGCAGTTATGCCTTCGCTTCGAAGTGTAAAAATGGCTAAATAGACATTGACATCTCTACAACCGAAGTAATAATATGTGTTGCAATTGATTCAAGTCGCAGCAGTAGTCTAGCCACAATGCAGCATTACCTCGCAACGCAGAACAGAGATAAGTACCAAAGTCAATGATCGCTGTTGCACAGTAACGAAAATGTTGGCTAAGAGGTATGCAGATGGACCACAGAGCGAGATACACTGAACAGAGTACTTGCAGAAAGTCAGAACCCGATTATTGGCAACAAAAAAATGTGCAGGTAATAATCACAATCAAAATAGATGGAAGACAGATCACTGCAGAAGCCTCATTATTTTGGGCCGCTGAGAAGCGAATCAAAACAGCGGGAGCAAAGCGAATGCGGGGACGTACGATGGGCTCAGCGCAAGAGAGATGTGAAATGCTGCAGAGGCCTCATTATTTTGGGGCCGCTGAGAAGCGAATCAACAGCGGGATCAAAGCGGATGCGGGGACGTACAATGGGCTCAGCGCAAGAGAGATGACGGCTTGACAATAGCTGATAAGTTCGGGGGGGAAAAGAAAATTAGAAAGGCGCCATACCAGTTTCCGGGCTCGGAGGAAGTCCCGAAGGCGAAAGAAACATGTGGCTCGCGCCACCACCGGAAGACTACAATAAATTTGGACCTATCGAGAGGCTAAGACGATATCCATCCAGCTGGAAATATGTCGCATATCGTGTGAGGAAACGTCTGAACATTCAGCCCAAAAGTAAATGATGAGCTCATCCCAAGACGATCATGTGGAAGCAATTCGAATTTTGAACCTCGAGGGAATAAGATCCCAAACATTTGAAAAGGGGAGTACAATGGTGACGTTGAATGTTCTAAACGTACTTGTAGTTGAAGAACCCGGGGATCGAGAAACCAGAACCCAGAACGAATGCTTGCGCCACGAGTTGCAAGTATAACTTCGGAAAAAAAGCTCAAAAGCGCGAGCAAGCTTCATTATCTGACGACATAGAAGCTCAAACAATTAGAACGACGTGAAGAAGAGTTTAACACAGCACTTTAGGGTCTTAACTACGATCGCCGCCACAAAAGCTTTGAAGTCGCCGGCCTGTCAGATAGTTGTATCCCGAATGAAAGAGGGGTGGCATATATACTCACCGTGGTCGACGAAGCGGTCCTCACACGATACATGCCGGGGTGTGATGGCGTCGCATCAGACTTAGGAGCCTCATTCGAGGCTGAGGCGGATGAAAATGGGACATCCCAAGCCTGAAATATCGCATCAGCCCGGGAATAACAATGGAGAAAACGAAGGCGAAAGGAAACTGTACTCACCATCGTGAACCCGTGTACCATCACGGACTGCTGCAAAATCTAAAGCGAAACATTCAATCGAAGAATATCGGTGATCGCGGGGCAAAGAATACAAATCCGGAAACATTAAGGCCCGAGTTGACAGCATATGGCTTGAGTTTCCGAAAGCTCGGGCAGTTTCCAAAGATTGTAACATGAATTGAGTGCTGGGGGCGAGGCAGCGGTGAGAGCGGGGAATTAATAATCGAGTCCACAACATAGTACTTGAGCGCCGCGATGGTCAGTGCCGGGACCCGAATGCAGAAGTTGCAACAGTCCATGCCAGTCCGCGTCATATCAGTCGCGTCTTGAAATCCACAACGTAATCTGTGAGCGCCGGTAATGAACGATATTCAGTAGATTGAAGTCTTGATCTCTAGGCCGGTGGGCGCTGATTGAGGAATGCAAGGTTTGCACCGTTTCATGGTCTACGTTTATGGGATCTTGCGGGAGGTCACAATAAACCGATAGTATTGTGTACTTGCAGGGTGATTCGACGGTCATCCTGTACGTCAATCGCGAGTAGACTGGATCCTGATGGTCGTTGAGGATTTGTTGAGGCTCAGCAAGGTGGAAATGAGTGGAATTTTGATCAATGTGCGGAACGTGAAATGGGGGACATGATGGGGATGTGAAAGATGGAGCGCCAAAGGGGAGGCTGTCTTTTGAGCGGATGTTGAGCGGGTGATCGGCGCAGTGAATCTTTGATATATCGGGAGGACTCGGAAGACAACTGGAAACGAACCCGCCATTGTGGGCGTGCCGTGGAGCAGCAGGGAAAACCGGGTGCTTGAGGAACAGAGAGCACACAAACAATCTGACTTTCGTAGCATGTGCTCAGGAAGTAGTAATTAAGCGGCTGATCGGGGAGGTTGGGTATTCTAAGTGCCGGGGCGTCTAAGTAAATTTTAGATACAGACGGTCAGCTGAGACAACGATTGGGGTAATTTCGGCGGTACAAACATGTACACTCTGATTCGAGGGATCTGCTTAATATACGGGTAATAATAATAATAATAATAATAATAATAATAATACGGGTAATAATGCTTAATATACGGGTAATAATACAGGATATCTCAAATGTGGTACTAGAAGTGGCCCGGTGGAAATTGTGCCGCCGTTGAAGCTGACTATCAAATATTCGGGATTATCCGAAGTCTTGCGTACGTGTAGTATGCACCGCCACATGGGCGCAATTTACAAAAAAATGTGTGTTGGGATTGCGTTGCGGTTGAGAGCAGGTGAACAACACGGAATTCCATAACAGCAATCCAACTCAAGCATAGTTCCAAACCAATCAAGTGAATCCTCTGAATCTCTCAATTACTCTATGAATGTCAGATACCAAGAGCTTGAGTAAAAGAATAAAATAAACGCAACACTCACCCTATAAATAGAACAAGAGGCTCAACTCAGATCTATACGAATGAATACTAAATGGATGTGTGTGTACAATATATACGACTACTGGAAGGTGTGACAAGGCGGAGGTTAGGAAACGAAGAGATCAAAATATAAATAGACTAGCCGGATTCGAACCAGCATCCTCTTGGTGGATGATATAATCACTAAATCTATTAGATTAGGCTCTTAAAAAGACTACAAAAATCTAATGAAAACAGCTACTATTTCATTACATCCTCAGGACGCACTGATAAAAGTATCACGAACTCAAAAACCTGGTTCCGTTGATGAAAAGAACGAGTCCATAAAGTACTCGTAACATTGAAGAATGATGGGGTGCTAGCTGGCTGGTCAATTCAAAATCCCAAGGCTCAAGAGGGACCGAAGCAGCTACTCGACCGGGATAAAAGTGCGCTCATAAATAGCTCAATTCTCTGTTCATTTCTCGATGTCAATCGTGTCGTTACTCTGTGTTTATGAGCGCCGCAAATAGCCATTCAGCACTTATTTTTGGGATCGAGGTCGCTCTGAAAGCATTTGGACAGGTGCTGATCTGAGCCACTATCCCATCCTGTGAGGACGAAACTGCGGCCTGGAGTGACATAAGGGGCCTCGTTGCTGCGCAACCTGATGTCCTGGGCTTCTTGCACCCTCATCTCCCTCAAAACACATTTGCGGCCAAATTGTGGCCAAACACATCATGACCACTGCCTCGGATCCACTTGTGGCGAAAGGCTTTCTGCGCATGATCTACTGAGTGGTCGCGTCCTTAATAGCGCCCGGATTGATGTTCCTCGATCATATGTGGGTCTAAATTAAGGGAGCTTTGCACGGACTCTCAGTCTGCTCACACGCTGCCCCCATCTCTCGAGCATATCGCCACTAGAAACCGAGGACCTCCCATTTCATGCTTCGATAACTACTCACTATGCCTTGCTTTGCGCGATATAACTGGAAAGATCTTCAGGTTGTATCTCTTGGGGCACTGCTCGAATTGCTCACACGCCGGTACGCTTTCTTCTATTTCGAATTTGCGATTTGCACGGCTGATTGCTGAGGTCTTGCATCCGCCTTGCGTTTATGCAGTCCAAGTCGCCAAGCAAGTCTAGGTTCAGTGGGACTGCTTTTTGGTTTTACTTAGATCCGCTTGGACTTTATCAATCTTTTGAGCTACTATTTTTAGACACTCTCGAGAATGGACTTGAGGCGCTTCAAATCCGAGCGTTTGTGTCTACATAGGCGGTGCTTCCTATTGAATTTTGCCTTGGATCCCACTGGTGGTGTTAGATTTTCTTCGGGTGCTCACCAATTTCCCTTTGGTTTATACTCGACGGCTTTTGTCATTGTTCAACGACTATTTTGGTACGTATTTACTCGACACATATGCCCTTACTACTTCATCTCCTTTCAGATCCATCTGCGCTTCCTGTTCGTCAAACCGGTTGCTGGTAGGTTAAATGTCTTTCCTTCTTTGTTGTGCTCGCTATACCGACGGTCTTGTTTTCCAAATTTCAAAAAAAATCGCTGGAGCCACCAGTAGCTGAGCCAGGAGATAGCCACACGTTCTGGGCCTCAGAACGGAAAAAAAAACGGCACACACTCATTTGGAGGGAACTACAACCCGCACCGGCCCGATCTCGGGCAAGCGGGCATATACTAAAGCTCATGGTGAACCCCTTGGCGACACTGTCTTCAGTATGTCGCTTGGCGAAGTGGTTAACACTGGTCTTTCCTACAGTCGCTCGTTCGAACCTTACGTTCCTTTTTGCATTTTGCTTGATTTCCGGTCCACCCATCAGCGAATCAAAGTTACGTGTTTAACAGGCTTCTTCCTTCTCACCACGTCGGCACCACCTTGCCCACTCTCTGGAAGGATCCTGACTCTACTGTTTAACACTACTGTGTCTCTACTGGGTACTACAGTGTTCTCCCATTGCCCGGGGTGGCTACTTCTCTGATGGAGTTCAGCATCGAACTCTCATACCGCATGCCGTGTCAGTGTGGACAGCTCTTACAAAGAGCGGGAAGGTGTCAAAGGAGGTGAAAAAGGCTACGTTGAAGTTGCACCAGCCCAAATAGTGTATCTAGACGGCGCGAGCACAAAAATTGGAATTTTCGTTGAGTTTGGCGGAATGTTGGACGCCCACGTGACTGGCCTTGTCCCATGTTAGCTTTTTTAGGTCCCAAAGCCGCAAAACCGTAAGCTTTTTGAGGTCAGATTTGACGAAATTTTGGGACACTCCTTTGGTGGAGCTTCACGGGGCCTTTGATGGTACACAGCCCCTTGATCCAGCACGGGAGGTGAACGGTTGAACGGATGAGGATTAGTGGTGGGAGCAAGGTAGGACTACAACGCACGGGAGGCCCGATTTCTTGAGATGAAGTTAATTCCATTCCCGCATCGTTGCGGGAACGGTTTTTGGAGAATTTTTTCACGTGATTTTTTTGGGAATTGAATCTGTTCCCGCAGCGTTGCGGGAACGGCTCTGTTGCAGAACATGAATTTGTGATAATGAGTGTCGAGCTGGCGCCAGGAATAGTCCTAACCTCACATCACTCCGCTCTCGGCTCGCATCACTCAGCTCACCACTCTCCGAGCCCTAATTTTGCATCACCCTCCTCACTTCCCTCCCAGACTCCTGGAACCCCTTTATCCAGAGTATTGACACCTCTTCCCTTGATGACTCTTCAAAAATTATCGCCCGCATTCTCAAACAAGATCACCAACGGACTGCCAAGCCGAACTCTGATGAGGTCGCACTTGCAGCAAAGGCGCATCACAAACAGAACAAGTACAATTCTAATGTCACTTGTTATGGGTGTGGGAGAAAGGGGCACGTTATAGCCGATTGCAGGGATACAAAGACTGGAAAGACCTTCACAAAGGAGCAAAAGGAAAGGAATGGTCAATCACGGAATAATTCACGGCACTCGGGCCGAGCTCATGTCACTGAAGAAACAGATCGCAACTCTGCATCTGACTTTGCATTTACGGCAAACAGCTCGACCCCAGACACCTGGCTAGCAGATAGTGGATCCACGAGACACATTGTAAAGTCTCAAACATTATTTTCCACATACACGGAAACTCCCGGTCATACCGTAAACGGCTTTGGACAATCCCCGAGCCTCGGCATCAGCAATGCATTAGTTGCATCACATGTTGGCAATAATGCCTACTCTATTTCACTCAAGAATTCCCTCCACGTACCCGATGCCCCCTACAATTTAATTTCCATTGGCTGTATGACCCGTGCCGGCTTCTCTGTCCAATTCAGAGACACTATGAAAGTTATCTCTCCTGGCTCTTCCCCACGCGAAATCATGCGTGTAACACGCATTGGAAACCTTTATAAGGTTCACATTACCCACAGCACCAGTCGTACCCCTTCCAACAAATCCGCCGAATCACCAAACATCGCACTTCCATCAGTGAGTTCCCACGGCCATTCTTGGGACAAATGGCATCGCATTTTTGGCCACATGAACCACAAGTCCATCCAAATGCTCAAGGACAAAAATATGGTTACTGGCATGGTCATTAACCACCCCAATCCTCCTTCTTCCCAATGCAAGACATGTGTTGAAGCAAAATCCCACGTCATGCCATTCCCATCACAATCTGACACTAAATACATGGACATCGGCGACATGACCTACACCGACGTCTGGGGACCTTCCCACGTCACTAGCATTGATGGCTCGCGCTACTACATCTCATTTACTGACGCCGCTACTCGCCGAACCATTGTTTACTTCATGAAGAAGAAATCTGAAGTTGAACAAAAAGTTCAGCAGTACACCGAATATATCCAAACCCAAGTTGGGAAGCGGATCAAATGTTTTCGGTGCGACAATGGCAAAGAATATGTCAATGCCAAAGTCAAAGAATTTCTCGCGGATCACGGCATTTGGTTCGAACTTACCGCCGCCTACTCCCCATCACAAAATGGTGTTGCAGAAAGATTAAACCGCACACTCATCGAGCATGCTCGGGCCATGCTGGCAGAGCATAATCTTCCCCTATTCCTTTGGCCAGAGGCTGTTGCCTATGCCACATTTCTCAAAAACCGATCTCCAACTCGCGCGCTCACTGATCCCATCACACCCGATGAAGCATTCTGGAAAAAGAAACCAGATGTTTCCACGCTTCAGGAATTCGGCTCACCATGCTGGGTTCTTAAGCAGGATGGAAAACCAGGAAAACTCTTCCTTAAAACCTGTCCGTTCATCTTCACAGGTTTAACAGATGAATCACGGGCATGGAGATATTATAATCCTGATGCACACACCATACAAACAAGCCTTAACATCACCTTTGCTCCCGACGCACCCGCGGAATCCTCAGAAATTCCTGATCTTCCGTCATCTCAGCTCGAGGGGGAGAAGGTCTCTGATTCCGATCTTTCAATGCCACCAACTCCGGATGAGCCGCAACCAGCTCCCGATCAACCCACAGCTCAGCCGCCGGCACCCCAGCCAGCTCCTACCCATCGAGAGCCCATTCCTCGCACCTCCAAATTGCCTGTTGATTATCAGCTACTTAATAACCCCGATTCTCGTTCACCCAAGAAACCGGACGCTTGGAAGCACCGTGTTGCATCAGATCTACCTCCATCTGTCCACGTCGCGCTTACCGCCAACTCTGACCCCATCGCGGATGACCCTTTCACGGTTGCAGAGGCCAAATCCCGCACTGATTGGCCGCACTGGCAAAAAGCTATGGATGAAGAAATGGCCCAACTCCGCACACTTGGCACATTCACACTTGAACCATTGCCCGCGGCTCGTTCTGCCATCGCTTCCAAATGGGTCTTCCGCATTAAACGAGATGATAGCGGCATTATTTCTCGCTACAAAGCACGCCTTGTCGCAAAGGGTTTTTCTCAGATCCCTGGTGTGGATTTTGACGAAACTTTTGCACCTGTTGTTCGCATGGAGACCATCCGTCTTCTCCTTGCTCTTGCAGCTCGCTACAACCTCCAAATCCATGTTGTTGACGTCGTTGGAGCTTATCTCAACGGAAAACTGGATGAGGAAATTTATATGCAGCAGCCAGAACTTTATGAGGATGGCACCACCCGAGTCTGCCGCCTCCACCGCACACTTTACGGACTGAAACAGTCCGGCAGAGTCTGGAATCTCCAGCTCAATTCCTCCTTCCTTAAACTCGGCTATACACGACTCACCTCGGATCAATGTGTGTACATTAGACGCCACAACTCTGACATTGCGATTGTAGCTGTCCATGTTGATGACATGACAGTTCTCACCTCTTCCCCCGCGCTTATGGAACAGGTTGAATCGGAACTTAACTCCGAATTTTCCATCAAGAAACTCGGAGAGATCCGACAGCTTCTTGGGATGGAAATCACTCGCACCAAAAATTCCATCCGCCTCACACAAGTCCAGTACATCACAAAAATTCTCGAGAAGTATCAAATGGACAAGTGTAATCCTGTTAGCACCCCCATTGACCCCAATGTCAAACTCACCAGACTCCCTGATCATAAATCCTACCCCGAGATTAGCCTGTGTTTATCAACACATGGTCGGCTCACTCCTCTATGCCGCAATCACCACCCGGCCCGATATTTCCTACGCAGTTCAGTCACTGAGCCAATTCAACACAAATCCTGGCCCAGAACACCTCACTGCAGTCAAACGGGTATTCCGGTATCGTGGCACCACCAACCTTGGTATTCAGTACAGTTCAACTCCCATCACAACACTTGAACTATTTTCTGATGCCGACTGGGGCAATGATCCAATTAGCCGTCGTTCAATTACTGGTTACATATCCACCTATGCAGGGGAAGCTATCACATGGAACTCCAAGAAGCAGTCTACTGTAGCACTCTCGAGCATGGAAGCCGAGTACATGGCTTTATCCAGTGCCACACGGGAAGCTCTTTGGCTTCGCACATTCCTCTCGGAACTTGGACTTGACATTTCCATTCCCACTCATATCAATGTCGACAATCACGGCACTATCCTTTTTGCCTCGAACTCCGGATATCACGCTCGATCCAAGCATATTGACATCCGGTATCATTTCATTCGGGAGAACATTGCCTTTAACAAGGTTTCAGTTTCATACATCCCCACAGATGAAAATGCTGCCGACATTTTTACAAAGGGACTTACTCGCAGCAAGCACAAATATCTTACTTCCCTTCTTGGGATGATTCGCGCTTGAGGGGGAGTGTTGGGAACACGATCACATGACCGCGTTCTACCGCGTTCCACGGACTTCTCGACTTGCTTATTAATTCCTTACTCATCCTTTATTCAGCCTAAGTAGATTGTTCTTGCACATTCTGGTATAGTATTCTGAGTAGTATAAATACTGGGCGAAAACCCGTACAATACATTGTCTTATTCTCTTCTGTATCTCAATAGGTTCCCTTGTATACTGGCGTGAAACTCTGATCAGGTGAGCAACCGCGAAAGATAATTTCGGGGCTGTGAGATGCTACACTTGGTCGAAAGCAGGGTTGATGCATGGCCGTCTCAGTGTTGTATTGCTGTTAAGGTTTCTGTCGAGCTGTTACTGCGAGATGCTGATCGTAACTAGCCGCCACGCCTCACTACGCCAACACGATGAACGGTTGTGCGGTTGAATTCATGGCCCGGCCAAATTCGACGCAGTGTGCACCATCCGTTTAGCCGTTCAGACGAGATCCAGATGGGCTAGGTTAAACCTCACATGAGGTACTGCTGAGCACATATGAATACTGTTCCAAATCAAAGGTAAACTGTATGGTTAAACCGATTAACATAGTTAATACTATCTTTACCCCACCTTTGCAACACGGTTTTGATGGCGCCTTGTTGGGCATGGTGTGGGCGTTCTCTTGCGAGAATGGGCTTCGGCATTTTCACAGTACACCATTAGCATGTTAAAATGTTGAATCCCAAGTGGCTTAATTTTTGAGATAGAATTGAAGTCGTAGTAAGGCCCCGATTCATGTCCCCACCTTTGCAAAAATATTTGCCTGCCAATTTGGCGGGCAATCAAACCCATCAAAAAACCTACTCACGATTTTCTGCTGGGCTCATATGGAGCTCTTGGCCTCTATAAAGTATCTGACAAGCTCCATAGATCTAATTTACATCTCAGAAATTTATCGCAGTGGAAATGGTGCAAAACTGAAGTTGCCAGATCAAAATTTTGCAAAGGTAGGGACTTTTGCAAAGGTGGGGTAAAGATAGTAGTTCACCTGTAAGAGTGTGGTTTAACCAAACAGTTTAATGACTTAACATGGTTAACGGTTTTCAACCCGTGAGGTTTAACGTGGGCCATCTGCGTTACTGTGCACATGCTGTTAGTAGTGGTCAGATTAACGAGATCGCGTGCCTCTTAAGGCATCTGCTTCATGTACGAGATATCACTGGCAGACACAGCTTGACACAGCCGACTGTCCATTGTTCCATCAAAACGTCTGAAACTATAGCGTGACCAGACAACGTGATTTCAAGTCCATATCCATCGTGAATTGCCTTTTCAGTTTTTCTTTCCGTTCATTCTGAAACGCATAACCTCAACGTTGATCTACCCACAGGTGCTGCTGCGTTCGATGGACCCACAGCTCGGGGGATTACAGAGGTGCTTGGAGCATCTGGCTGAACGCATGTGGAGGCGCAGCGCCTAGGGCTGGCAACCGTAACCGTGAAGCACGGAATACGGCACCGCAATACGGTTACGGAGCCGTGCCGTCGAGCTCGTCAGACTTTCACATGCGGCACGGACACGACAAGGGAGCGAGCCGTGTGAACCGTGCGGTGACACGACCGTCTTCTTATGCCGTTTTACGGCCGTAACGGCTACACGGAGCCCCACGGTCTCTGTACTGTGTGCAGGAGTACCCTGTCACCACCCGGGCCGTAATAAGACGGCCGTGTCTTCGCACGGCTGTGTTGGCCACGGCCGTGGCCGTATACGGCACGGTTGCCAGCCCTAGCAGCGCCGGCAAATGGGACAACGGCGGCACAGCGCGCGGGTGCACAAAAATCAAGCTCCCGGAGAGTAAAAGTGGGATATTAGGATTGGGAAACGTCCAGGTTAATACAGACACAACTAGTGCACACCTAGAGCCGCGAGATCCCGATTTCAATTCCGGGATAAAATTCCGTGGGGGGCGGAAATGACCGTATTTTGGGCGCTACCGTTCTCAAGGAAGTAACAGAAACCGCTGGGAAGGTTCATGTACATTTTCCAGGGAATACCAAAGAGTTGCCGTCATGGATGCAAGCAAAAAGAGTAACATTTGTCACATCAGGTAACGCTGCCGAAGCGTGCCGACGGGCGCTTGATGGGCGCTTAACACACAAAGTTCAGCTTCGATCGCTCCCCTCGCGCGCTAGCAAGGAACTCTAGGGAAGCGAATCTCCCAAAAGACATAAACACTTCGGAGGGGAGTTGGTCAAGGAATTAGTTGATATTTAGGTATGACCAAAACACCGAAAAAAGCATGCTCGAACGTGAGTGTGCGATCCAGTTTGCACAAAGATTATCTTCTACCTCCATTGTAGGCGTCATAGACTCGCAGGAGATGTATGGAGGCAAGATATTCTGTTTCCAGATGAGAATACGAAAATTGCAACTCAGCAAAACCAAAGAGCAAACTTAAACAGGGGTTGTGATGAGGACGTACAGGATCTGCATGAAAGTCATGAACGGATACCAATTTTAATATGAGTGCGCGATCGAGTTTGACAACTTAATTCATACCTCGTGCTACAAGCTCTACACATTCCCAGGGAATTTATCCTTAAAGTACGGGTCCCGCCGTGCGAAGCATCGGCCTCACACCAAGTAGTATGATATTTGAGCCTTCCATACCCCGAATATCATCAAAAGAGGTGTTATGAGTGAAAAACAAACCTTTTCTAATCGTCCCAAAATTCGGATGGATGTGTAGGCATTGTTATACTGTCTGTGAATCTGAATTTCCAGGCCCTAAATGCATCCCATTGCAACGAAACAAGCCTGCTGATCAGATCCCAGAAAGGCCTGAATCATCGCACAGGACTTTGATCCACCCCTAATTCATTTTTTTCAGGGTTCCTCTAGATAGGATACACTCTTATTCGAAGATCGAATGAAATATGGCTACGATGAAAAGATAATTTTTATTTCAGCTGCAAGCAGCAATTGAGGGAAATCTCGACCAGAAAAAACAATCAAGTGCTAATTTCTTTTCCTAAAAGTACTTGTGCAAATAAGGCTTGTTATCTGGAACATTCATGCAGAGCTGGCCCCCCTACGCGTCCACAATCCGCAAAATTGTCGAGTTTTTAGGCGGATCATTCCAAATTGGGTACGTCGATCACGTCAATCAGTGGCTGTCCCACTCATTCCCACCACCACCATCTCGTACACAGGCTCTTCAAGCCTAGTCGTCAGATATAGTCTAGCACGCTGCGGGCCCTGAGGTGTGTTATGTCTTTCTTTGACCGTATTTCGCTTCCTTACCCAGTGAAATGTACTATCGTCCCCCACCGTCCCGGACAAACCTAGTACTCGGACAAACAAACATTTCTCGTGCAAAACTGAACCATTTTCCGAGATTTTGGGCTGAATATAAGCGGCAGGATGTCTCTTGCAGATATAGGGTAAAAATCTCTTACAACCTCGCCTCTTTCGGATATATATTACCGCGGAAAGTTGACAACTTGAGCCATTTTGGCCGATTTAGCCTATTTTAAGGCCTAGAGTCCTTTCCCTTGGTTCATATTATTTCTTAAATGCATCCCAAAGATACCTTTACATCGCAAGAGTGCCCAAATGAAATTTGAGAGGCATAGCTGTCCTGCAGCCATCACAATGGACCGAAAGATCAAGGCGTGCCCGCCAAATTGATTTCTCCACTGCCAACAATGATGGCAAGAAAGTTCATGCTCCTTGTTGACCATTCAAGGCATGCCTCATCTCCTACTTGCTGGATATTATACTCCTCATCGAGAAGCTCCACCCTACAAGATTTGGAGGCGCTTCGACCGCAAGAGGGTCAGATACGATGCCGGCAATCTAAATTTGACGTGTTACCTAGTCCTCGGACACTTGGCAACCTCGAAAAAAACAACGCCGTTCGAGCAATTCTTACCCGTTTCTCATGAAGTGAAATTTGAATCTGGGGTAAAGGACAGATTCCCGTCGATCCATGTACTTACCCTGGCACAAAGACCACTGGATAAAATGCTATATTACGATTTTCCTCAAGTGTCCGAGATCTAGGGGGGGGATAGTATCGTACATATGCACTGCGTATCCTACAATATTTTTGGGATTTTGGAAGCAAATTTCGGCATCGTGGTTGGCATCGTCGCCGACGACGTCAAGGACATCCGATGGTATTTGATCGGGGCGTCAAGATGCTTGGATTGCTACCCGTCACATCCATCAAATGGACCCACGGCATGCCATCTTCACTACATTTTGATGGCCCCTCGGCCAACCTGTGCGATGTCGGCTGAGGTTGGCCGAGGTTGGCCGAGGGGCCTCGACCGAGTTGGCCGATGTGATGTCGGAGATCGGCCAACTCGGTCGAGGCCCCTCGGCCAACCTCGGCCAACCTCAGCCGACATCGCACAGGTTGGCCGAGGGGCCATCAAAATGTAGTGCTTGCGGTGTGCGCCGCCTGCTGCCCAAAAGGGGAAGAAGAGAAGGCTATTGGCAATGGCGGTAGCCGTGGATGGCTGGAGTCATGGATTTACGGTGCAATTTCCCTTGCTAGTGCCGTGACATGAGACTGGTGGTTAATGACACAGGTGATTTTTTAGATGTACAAGGGACTGGTCGGCCGCTTTGCGGCCTCCCATACACTTATATATGTTTACCAAAGGCATAGGGCGGAGAGCAGCCGCGATGCACGGCATCAGCGGAGATTCACCGGAGTTTAAAAGGCTTCAGACGGATGGACAGGCTTAATTTTATAAAGAGGGAGACATGTACACCCATCCGTGCCTAGCCCAGGCCAATTCCAGATAATGTGTGCTTCGCTGTTCAGGAACCACACAGCAAGCAAGGATTGCAAACATAGAAAAATGCATAAGAAGGGGGAAAAAACGAAGAAAGAAAATGACCAACTTGCCCGAACATGCATCGTCGGGGAGTCGAACCCCGCTCTCAACCTAGTATCTTTTCTTCGTCCTACACCCAAGAGAAACGTCTGTGGGCTCCCAATACCCCACCGATGCTTATAGCTTTCCTGTCACGAGGCTTCAGTTTAAGGCTGACATTCAAGTCGATCTATTTGCCTGCTGATATGTTCAGAGATTCGTGTGCATATGGTACCTCGTTGTCTTCTGTCTAATTCTTTTTCACCTCGAGTTCAAAAGTCGCGTCTTCGGCATTACATGTAGCACAGAGAGATAGAGAGAGAGAAATGCAAACGAGGTCGCTCAATATATGCAACGGAGAGTCGAACCCCACTCTCAGCGATCAACGTTAAGGCGGATTTATAACGAGGCCTACCTAGTGCTTGTATCCGCCTGGGAACGAGGGTGCAGTCAAGGACGAGTTGTCGATACAATTCCATTTCATCTGCGGTTGGAAAATTTACCTCAAGCTTCCAAGCCCAGACATATGTAACTTCCGTAGGTACATGTATTAACCGACGACCCGTAGCCTCAGCCGGTATCTCAATTTTGTATGTAAACTTTACAGTTGCACATATCTTAGAACTCAACAACATGTTTGTGCTTGAATAGGCCACGGATTATCTATTTGAAGAGCAAAGGCACCAGCAGTCCTACATATTACCACAAATGATTCATATTAACGTCTTGGCTACACAGCGAGATGATTAGCCGGGCATACATACAGCCAACGTATTCGGCCTACCAAACTCCTCACCAGCTGAGGTCCATACTGAATTCGTCCTCATCATCCTTTTCCGCACGTGCATCCTCGTCGTCCACTTGCAGCATTTATCAGTCAAATTGAACCCTTTGTTTCCGGATATTGACTCACCATGGGCAAATGGAACATCAATCTCATTGGGCAATTGATATAATGGCTCCTCAAGATACCTGGCCACGTCCTGACTGTCCGGATCGAACCCTTTGGCTTTGTGGAACTGCCGGAGTCCGTCGTAGACACTGGCGTCCCAGGAGCCTGTGCCTATTCTGGTGTTGAGCCGGAAAGACGGAAATCCAAGTTCAGTCGCCTCTTCTGTGGTAAGGCGTTCGATCCCCAAAGGGTCGAGGGACCAATAGGCGGGACTCTCTGGCCACCCGTACGAGGATGGCCCAATTCGAAAGTCCTCCGTCGGACAGATGAATAGGAAGCCTGCAGGGAATTCGTCCCTAGTCTCAGAAATGACAGCTTCAAACTCGATAGCTCCTAATACAACTGTGTGAACATGTCATCAGAAATTCTCGGCAACGACGGGTCGAAAAGTACCATAGTCGTCAAAGTTGGACGTAATTTTGAGGCGGCTGAAAATGCCATTCGCTTGACTGAGCCATGACTGTGCGTCTATGTAGTAGTCCAACGAAATGATCGCGTTTGACTCATCGCTAGAGTTTAACCTCTTTGACACATCGCTAGAGTTTACCCTCGGACCCATTTGAGCACATCACCATGCAGACAAGATCAATATTAATACCTGATCCAGCCATTCTCGGTGACTTCTCTTCCAAAAGGATTAGAGCCACAAGACCACTTTGCACCTGGCAACCAGGCAATTCCGACAGAGTCTTCGAGCCAATTTTCTGAAGGACAACAGATGACTACTCCGAGATCGAGGGTTATGGCTGTGGAAATGCTGGCAACTCGGGGGCGTACGAGAAATTGATCACATATCTCGTGATATTCTTCTAGAGTCAGAGATTCAATGATCTTGGCCTCCAAATTTGGTGTATTCGAGGAAAAAATTCCCTGTGTCTGCGTCGGGAGGGAGTCTAAAAATTTGATGGGATCCTCGTCGACTTGGAAAAGGTCCATGCAGAGCCGGCCACTTGAATGCCGTATCAACATTGTACATTTCCACCAACACTGGAACTCTTAACAAGGAACGCGGGACTCCAGACGACTGCACTCACCAGATATTGGCGGAAAGCGAAGTTAATGTAGTCTTTTACCGCCTGCCACATGGTCACAAACGTGATATTACAGACCACCGGTTTAGACTTCCTTACCATGAAGTCATGGCCCTTCAAAGTAAAATGTCGATAAATTGGCAGGTCGCAAATGAAAAATACGGAATCACATACACAATAGGCGCAGATATATACTTTCGAGAAATGAGAGTGTTGGAAGTCCAAGAAATGCTTGAAGGGGATCAGATCTAGCCAAAGCATTAACAGTGAATACATATTCTAAACCAAAAGATCGCACCATCGTGAAAAATTGTGGCGTGTAAACGACCGTAGTTCGCTGCTCCACGGATCTGGATGAGATTTGGGTGGCTAGGGGGATGGTTTAATGGCACCCGCAAGCAGTTAAAGCATTGTATGGCACTTACCGAACCGACATATATTTTGCTATATCTTGTTGCCACTCCTGCAGAACTTTTGAGATGCAGGAATAAAAAGGCGAGATGTAGCACACCTCCTCTGCGCCAGGTCCCTGATAGATGGCCACGGTGGTGTTTTGCCCTTCGAGTCTGGCGGAGTATAGACGACGAACACCTGACCGTTCCCGTCGGCGATCAACAACGCCCGTGTCGTTGCTGAACCGTATCTCGCGGTGAAGGTCTATGTCTCCGAGCGGGACCATCCTGAAGTCTGAAAAATGTTTATTATATCTTTGCAAGATGCATAGGGGAACTTGCCGGACGGGAAAACCGGAATCGTGTAGTTTGTGATATTGGTTAACGTCTGGCCAGTTACACTGAAATTCTTCGCGCCCGAGAACATTCCGTTGCTATGGCTGGATTAAGCACCGATGAGACACGATCTCAGCTATACCTGTGGGTAACAAGAACTCACAAGCCGGATTCGAGAGGTCTGAAGGTCGAGTGAGAGGTGAATTCGGCACCTGCATTGGATTCGTAGTCCATGGGTGAGGGAAGAGGAAGAGATGCTAAGCGCCCGACATACAGCAATTTCACAGCAGTGACTCGTGATGACATATTAGGAAGTTGTTGAAAATATTGTGGGCGTCTAATCCGGCGCCTGTGCCGTGAAGTCATGATTCTTCCGTCGCTTTCCCCAGAATTGCGCCGTGGAACTGGCCGAATAGACTATCACGCTGCATTCTAAAGTACTTGAAAAACAACCGGCATAAGACTTGGGTCCCTTTTCTTTCCCCTTCAGCATCGCTTTCTTCCGCTACTCTGCTCTATCAAAGTATCAATCCAACCCACATCGTCGAAGAAGACGCCCACTCACTTTCACATAGGGGATGAAGGAGGAGCAACGGCGGCATGCAGGAAAATTTGACCCGCACAAGCAGTGCATAAATCTGCACGCCTTTCTAGGTGCCTGGTGCTCATCAGTGCGCAGGCAGGTGCCCACCCGCATTCGGCTTCTTGGTTCCTGCTTCTCGCATCCACGCTCGCTTCCTGCTTCCCGCGCCTCGCGCCTCTCCACCCCCACCTTTATGAGAGTGTTGCGCCAGCTCCGGAAATACCGCCACTCCCGCCTACCAGTAGACACTGAAGCCGACTCTCGGGACGCCCGAGAACAAGACATAATCAGATCCATAGTACACCTCCATCTAGACCCGGACATAGGTGGACGACTCGACCCGCAATCGCACCGCGGGCACGGTCAACAGCCCTATAAAGAGGGCATGGGGGCCGAGGTGGCAAGGTAGAGCGCGACGAGAATTAGAAAGGGACGGGAGCAGGGCGGAGTCAGTAGTGTGCGGTGCAAGGAAGGGGATAGCGAAGTGACTATAAACGGACAGGAGATGGGAAGGATGTAACAGCGACACGGTAGATTGGAGGCAATCACTTCCAGCAGCGGGATGGTAGTATGAAAAGAAGACCACGGCGAGAGGACTAACTACTAGGAGGAGGCTGAGCAAATGGACAGGCTGTCAGGCTAGACGCACCAAAAATTTGGGTACTAGTTTTTGAGCCTTCTCGCGATGCAGATACATGCACAAAATACGCATCTTTCGACTCCTAGGCTGGACGTTGATGAAGAGATAGGGGGTCTGCTGGCACACAGAAAAGGAGCCTAGGGTGTGCTGCAGAAGGCTGGAGTCGTAGCCACATTCGGAGGTAACGAGACAGGAAACGGATGTACACGTAGGATAGTTAGCCCAATAAAATGATGATCGACTCAGCTCAAAATTCGACCGTCCAGTTACTCGGCTCTGAGTTCGTTTTTCTCGCAGGAGTTTTCGTGGGTGAAAGATACCACATGAAACCAGTCTTATTTATCTAGAATGGCCGTCGTAAACCCCTCAGCTAGCCCACACCCTCGACCCACTGGACACCGGGAGACGCGCAAAGACGAATAGGGAGACGCGCTGCCCGCATCAGCGCTGAGTACGGGTGACCAGTCCGACTCGAGTCAATCCCCAGCGCGATTTGAGCGACCATGGGCTTTGAGCGCGATGCCTGCGTCGGGATTGCTACAAGGAGATGTAACGAAGTGGAAAGATGTCCGAACAGGAAGACGTAACGAGAGCGTGCCGGGTTCCGAAACAAGCGCCAACGCCGACCTCGAGGTCCAAAAGGGTTACATGGCTGCTGATCGCCGTTGATTGAGCGCAGGGACGAAGACAGAGCATAAGGGAGTCTTGAAGGGCAGAGAAGTCTAGAGGCAACAGAGGAGAACAAATCGTGAGTAGAGTTACAAGCGGCAGAAAATCGTGATGGAAAGGCAAAACTAAAAGAAGCGCCGCGGCGTCTTCTTATTTGGTTGACAGCGCGGATCTGTCTAAATGGGAAGGCGACGAGCGGGACAAGTCGCACTTCCACAACGTGATAGTGGTAGATAGAGAACTCAGCATGGCCCGGTGGTTGTCAAGTACAGTAGTGGGCTTTCGCCGGCCAAGGGTGACCGGATAGAAATACATACACACATCGTCGGATATCGCGCGAGACTGTACGATTACGACCAAAGGTTCAGGTGACGGGTGACAGGTGCAAGATTGAAGTAACGTAGACGAGACAGTAGTGCGGAAGGCCGGTGGGGCGTGGATGGGTTTCGAAGCGATCATCAAGAAGACATGTCGCACCGTACTGTAGTAATCCGACCAATTGTTCACTGGGTGTCACCCGTCACCTACAGTGTTCACTGGGTAAGGTGTTCATTTGTCGGCAATCACAAGAGAATTACTATATATGGTAGTCCGGCACTAGGCGGACCGAAAATTTTGACACTTTTTTTGCCTCTTTTGGACAGAAATCCTTGCCGTCACCGTCACCGCCACCAAAAGTGTTCAGTTCAGAGGCTGGCGTCACGCCTCACCTGAACAGTTGGTCGGATTACTACAGTATCCAAGAAACCATAGGTAGGTCACGGGCGCTGAGCCAGGAACGGGACATGAAGAGTGGGCCGACAGATCTGGGACGAGATTGGTGAGCCAACGGGATATCCGGTAGCGCGATAGGCGCACCAGACGAGACGGCGACAGCTGTGAGTCACGGTGAGCCTAATGGTTTCGAGACTAGGTTCTTGGCTGAGGCAAGGCCGAGAGCGGCATCGGCGTTGTGGGCTTGCATTGTGGAGCAGTGAGTGGGACTCATCGCTTTCGGAGGACGTCATTGGTGGGCGGAAGTACGTGCTCGTCGCCTCTGAGGGTGCCGGGCATCGGATGGACTGAGCAACTACAACGAATGTGGCGTGAAAAGGTGCGGTGGCATCAGGAAAAACCTCCTTTGGGAATATCCCCGCATTCCCCGCCGATTTCTCAAAAAGAAGGTCCAAACCGGCCAGATTTGTTACATTGGGACCATTTCCTATTTTGCAACCTTGAAAGTAAATTTCCCACAAAACAAACAAATTTTGTCTAGTTTGGTGCCCCACTAGCGGTGTTCCTCACTGTTTTCCTTTGCGATTTCTCATAATTGATGGTATTTATTCAAATTTTGGTTCGTGGAATTGGCCAGAAACAATGTGTATTGGAAGGAAATATACAGTAGCATACTCTAAAACATTTTCTACAACATGGCTACGTGGGGAGCGCGAATGCGAATGCACTGCGCTGTGTGTCTGGGGCGCCGTGCCGCTCGATCTCGTGGACCATTTGCGCCGAATTGACGTGCCGCCGGTCTGCGCCTGCATTCCGCTGCGCAAGCGCAAACACACAGGGGTTGCAATGCCACTCGTTTGACTTGGCGCCATGTGTTCTACAATCGCTGCATCCGAGTCGGATAACATGCAGCTTCAAATGTGCAGCACTGCGGCAAGCAACGTGTGTGCGTGCATCATACGGCGGGGAGCGCAGGACACAAGATGGAGGCAGGGGAAAGGGAATGAAGACAAGAGGAGCGAGGTGCGTACCTTGTCCAAACTACTAGCCTCCGCTCCGGCTGATTGTTTCCGGATGTAGCACTCAGGACTTGGGACCTTGGCGCGAAGCTGAATTAACAATTGCAGTGGGCAAGTAGAAATAATTGTAAGTAAGACACGCACCTGTGCTTGCTATGTATGTAGGATGGTGACGAACAGCGTGCAGGCGAAGGTGGACGCGTGGCGAAGGCGTTGCTGGGGCTTGTGCAACGACGAGGCCCGGCTGATTGTACCGTTGCGTTCCCGAGGTGGACTTGAGGGCCCAGGCCTGAAGGTGAGAAAAAAAAACCTGGAATAGATGTAAATAAAATGTGTGCCTCCGCTGGATTGAGATGTGGGCGGCGGTGAGTGGAGGTGAAGAAGACAGGTGCGCAATTAAGGGGCCTGAGTAGTACGGGCACAGTTGTATCCACTGATGCCCATGTGTGATATAGCGGCAGCGGTGGGATATGAAGGAAGGAGGTCAGCATTCTGGTAGATTAGATAGATAGACAGTACACATTTATGCCGCGTGACGACTTTGGGGGACTGGGGTAGGCCGAGCCACAAGACAACCCAGCGAGGGGAACGGGCACCTCGTGCTTAGCATTGAGTGATGGGAGATGGTGGTGGAAGAAAGAAGACGACAGTGACAGTGACACTTCTTATACTTGAAAAGACAACTGACAGATTATCACGTGGAGCACGTGATGAAGTCATGCTGATTGATGTGCTCAGAACCTATATAAGAAACACACATATAACCCCACTTGACTCGAGAGTGGCACAGAAACAGTCCAGAGACTGTTCCAACAACCAACAAACAAATCAAACAGCAATATATGCACATTTCCAGAGATCCCGACAAGTTACAGCCCCTAGTACAGGGCCTTGTAAAGGTTGTAGGGAGAGGTTTCGTATCTCAAAGAGACGAAGAGAAAAACTGCGTAGAACGTGTTTCTAGACACAGAGGTGGAAACATAGTTTCCAAACAAAGTAGATTCAGTGTGTGTGTGTGTCCAAGCGACAGAGAAACAAGTTTAAACTAGTCCCGTAGACTCAAGTAAGGCCCCTAGTTTATAGGCCAAGAGCGTTCACAGAGCTTTCCCTAAAAGTTACTTTCTGAGCAGCGCACAGCAGTCACGTTTCCAAAGTTTTCCCTAGACGGTACTTTCTGAAACCCACTCCGCAAACAACAACAATAATGTTTCTTTCAACAGAGTCCCAGTCCAAACAGATTCACAGAATTTCTAACAGTTTCCAGGCAGAGTCCAAGTGTGTTTCCAGAATAATATATGATTCAGAAACAATTAAGATTTCGACTAATAATGCTACCCTACGAGAGTGCGTTCGCTGAGGATCCCAGATCAACCCAATGCACAAGTGTATAGCCTACTAGTTCGGGGGAAGATGCTGTGTCCATTGTAGAAACACCCTCGGATACTTATACAACCGCCAAGACACAATTACAAAGCCCAAAACACAATCCCAATGAGTCAAATGTCTGTTTATCCACCTCTTTAAACCGTGTTTCTGCCGGTTGTTCTTCTGAGCGTTGCCTCCCATTGGTTCCCAACTGTGAGCACACCATGTTCCCTGGCCAATTACGAGGCAGGAACCCGTCAGCAGCACCCCTGTATTATTCAGAGGGTGACCTGTTTCTGCTTCAACTCAACTCTCCCCTCTGTTCCAAGTGCAGAACTTGATAATAATCCTTTGTAGGTTTCGGTAGATACCCGTTTCTGTGGTGTTTCCCAGAAAGGGTTCTTGAGAAAGAACCTTAGAACACCTTTAGAGTTGTGATCCGGATCCTCGAAATAGCCAACCACCTGTTTCGGTGTATCCACATTCGATGGAAACTGGCAACTCTAGTACCCGAAACACTTGTGACCCAGCGCATCTCCTTAGCGTCTCAAAACAACACAATACATTACCCAACTCCCGTTCCCTTGACCTGTTTCCGTTGTTTAGGTGGATGTTGGAAACAAGTCAAACGAAGTTCCTTGACTTGTTAATTGGGCTACACGTTTCCCTTACGGTTTTCAGGGCGAGACTAGCCAATGGACGTTCTAATTCCTTAGAATGTTCCCCCATTTCTCTGTGATTCGCCCAACAGCTACTAGGAACCAGTACTGTTGCATAGAAACAACAGTTTCAGCAATGAGCACAATCAAACACGCAAAATTACGTGTATCTAAATATGGCCCAATTACTGGCTTATCAACGCACATTGCACGTGTTTTCCCACGGCTCGGAGTGGCTGCGTCCGAGAGCAGGGAGCAGAGTGACCGAAACGAGGGGTGCGGCCAATGGATAAAGCCTCAAATCTGTGTATAAGCCATGTGTGGTGGACGAGGCTCCATCAGCCAATTGACATTTTGATTGTCATGTTTCATATGTTTTTTCGTGTTTCCGTGTTGTGATCAAAAAGCATCATTTTTAAGCAGGCGCTGGAGCCTGCTAGTGGGGTCAAAGAATTATGGAAAGGGCAGGTATTTGGTGTAAGATAGTGGTTGCATCTCAACTTTGGTAAATTTTGATGTGTCAGTGCTGTGGGTGGAGATTTTGGGGCCCGCGTTGTCATGTGCATTGTCAGGATTTGTAAAAATGTTGTTGGTGCAGAGTGTTGTCGCATTTCCGGGTGTTTTTCGGCCATTTTTTGGTGTTTTCACGTGTTGCACAACACAACAACTAGATTGTCAAAAGACTGACGTCCGTGGCGAAGACACAGGTCAAATATACTTGTACAGCCGAATCAACCAACCTCCTGGATGTCCACGTGATGGTTTCATCGTCTGATCTGACAGTTCGGATGAGCGGGCCGCTTGGCTAGGGACCTGTGCATTTTGAAGTTGTTGTCTGAAGTCGTCGAGCAGTTCCCCCACAAGTCCCATTTATGCTACAATATTTTAAATGCATGCATCTACCACCACACTGATGTCAGATATCGGCTTTTCTCGACTTTCACGTACTGTTGCCTCAAACTTTTCGGGATTCCAGGGAATTTCGACACTTTTCCCCCAATTTTCCCCACTTTCTCCGAATCCGACCAAGATGGCCAAATTTCTGAGCGGGTTCCAAATTGCCCCAAATTTCCGAAGGAGTTTTTTTCCTGATGGGAAAGGGGCGATCAAAATAGCTATGCATCGAACAACTTTCAGATTACGTCCTTCCTCATCCCTTGCAATTGAAAAGTGTTGCGGTCAAGGGGTGCAGGACGAGGTGGGCTGCCGAAGCTGCACATATGCCCTCACTCCATCCCCGGGAATAAAAATTTGAACCATTTTGGTCAAAAATCGTACATGTCACCCGTCACCAGTGCCACGTGTGTTTTCGCAAGTGAGTGGCACTCAGCGGCTGTACAGCGGTTGCAGCGGCAGTTTATGGTGCCCCTTACATTTACTGGTATATTTGGACAAATATAATGAATGTATAAACAGCTGACTCCAGGCCATTCAAGAAAGGCAGTCAGTGCATGCGTCCTAAGGTAGCGATTGAAACACTATTAGTATAGAAACATATAATATGACATACAATATCAAAGGCAACATCACCCGATGAGACGATGCACTCAGTATCCGCAACGGGATCTTGAAATAAGAAAGTTAGCCGTATCGCCAGATTGAAAGCCTACAACACTCACTGAGGCCTTCTTCCAAATTGCAGCGGTGCAAGTAACACCAGCAGCGGCGAGAGCAGAGATACATCCTTGAAGAGAAGTTAGAATATCGGAAAAAATATGTCGTATAAACCAGTTCTATGCGGACTCTCTGATGGAATTTGATTCCAAATGGAATGTTCACCTTATTCCACTCAGTGTTACAGCTAAAGTCGGAACCGAAGGTGCAACTTATTTTTCCTGTTTGGAATGTTTTCAGAGAATTGTCAATATCTCGGTCAGTTCTGCACCGATTTGCATAAAAACTAGATAGATTTACTCCGCCAATTAATGCGCAATTAGTGACAGAGAGGAATTTTTGAAAATATCATGTATTAGGTAATTTGTGTTTTTAGAGCATTTTCACACCAAATACTGTTTTTGCATGGCTAGAACATGTTGCAGGGGCCTAATATTTTGCAGGCAACAGTGTATGTAACTAGGCAAGGAGGTGACAGAGCCAAAAGTACATGAAATATTCAGATAAGTGTGATTCTCACAGGATCTTCAGATGCAAGAAAATGCTGATTGCCTCCAATGCAGCTGGAAGAACGGTAGTGAAGTTATTTGTATTTTTGGCTCTGTCACATCCTTTCCTCAGTATTAATATTGCTCCCCACAAAGTAATTGGGCCTCTGCAACCTGTTCTAGGCATGCAAAAACGGTATTTGGTGTGAAAATGCTCCAAAAACACAGATTACCTGATACATGATATTTTAAAAAATTCCTCTCTATCACTAATTGCGCATGAATTGGCGGAGTAAATCTATCTAGTTTTTATGCAAATCGGTGCAGAACTGACTGAGATATTGACAATTCTCTGAAAACATTCCAAAACAGAAAAAATTTGGTCGCGCCTTCGGTTCCGACTTTAGCCGTAATTGTACCAATTTTGCTGTAGGCGAGAATGGTGACCTGGTTTGCGCAGGGGATGCCAAGAAATCCGATTCCAAAGGCGAAGCTCCACTGTCCGCACCTCTTGGTCGTGGCCAGCGAAGAAAATCAAGACCTTGTGCTACCAGGGCCCCTTTGGGAGGAGCACTACTAGTAGGCATTTTCAGTACCATTTTTGAAAAATTGCATGTATTAGAGTTGTTTTGGGCCTATTTGGGGCTTCAAAAAATTCAGTGTTCATTTGTCTGGTGTTACTGTTACAGGTAGCTAAAGTGTTCACTTCAGAGGGCTGTTACACGTTACATGAACACTCGGTCGAAATAGTACAGTATTCAACCTGAAAATTCGGAATCCCAAATACACACCCAAATGGATGGGACACAGGTCTGTTTGAAGCTTAAATGAGGAATTGAAGCTAAAACTCACTACGTGTGATTTAAAGCGTGAAAAATGAACCTTCATCTGGATTCTACTGTCAGGTAAGAATGTCGGAGAGTTCAGCGCCCGAGCTCCGCATGTCGAAATTGCCGGGTGTGTCCTCCATGCAACCAGTTGGTGCTTCTCTGAGGAACATTCCTGTAAGACTTGGGACCGGAGGGACGTCACGGCCCGCGGCATTTCTCAAGCTTTTCGTACCAGAAAAAACGAATAACGCACAACCGGCACATGTTACACACCATTGAATACAGTAAAGTGAAGAATGTTGTACAACATAAAAACCCAAGGATCGCCCTTGTCAAGAATATACGTGGTCGCTGAAACAAGTGCATGAGCATGACTGCTCTCCTTCGAGCAACGAAACACTTACCGTCTACCTCTCCTCGCTGCTTCCACGCTATGAAATCCTCGACATGCATCCACATGTCGTTCCCACTCCTCACACCACGCTCCCATGCGTCAAAGAAATCGGGGACCGCTACGAGCACAACGCGCACATCGGGCGTTGACCACATCTGCTGCTCGAATATGTTCATCATTGCCCTGTTCCGCGCGGTACGAAGGGCAGCGTGAGTCATCTCTACCATCAAGTCCGGCGATCTGAATGTATCCTCGAGCTGATACTGCGGGCTGGGTTCCGTCCACCAGAACACTACGATGCACTGCGTTGAGACCCCCCGTAGACTGACCTGGGTCTACCTCAGTCTACCTCGGTATACCTCAGTCTACCCACTGTCTACCCGGGTAGACATATGTCTACCCTGACATGTCGACATATGTGGGTCTACCTCGGTGTACCCCTGTCTACCTCCGGCTACCTAAGGTGGACAGCCTTCGGCTACCTCCGGCTACCTCGGTCTTCGGTGGTACACTCACCTCGTCCAAACTTATATTGCTAATTTAAGCTCACCTCGGCCTTGTCTATGTCTGGGGGTCTCTCCTCTATTTTTCACTAGTTCTGGCTTCCTTATCCATGTCTTGGCGAGCGATTATGTAACCTGCGCTGCTCATTTTGAAACGGTATTTCCGCCGTGCGGTCGTTGAACGCTCTCGGGAACCATTCCGCATCAGCCCTGCAGATCCCCTTCTCCCGTGCTGTTCATCAACCTTAGGCGTGTTGCAAGGCGTGCAACGTGGCATTTGTCTCTTTCCTTCAAGTTCACCCATGTCTATCGCCTTCGCTTTTTTTGCTTGAGCTATGCAATGCAGTACTTTTGCTCGCTCCCAGTCCCAGAACCAGCAGTATTCTGACAGTTATGGGGATGACTCCTATCCCGAGGACGAGCCTTTCGACACAGCCCGCGGTACACTGTTTTTTCACGCTATCAGTCGTCCGCCACTAACAAGAAGAACAGATTTTCCTATCCCGAGGACGAGCCTTTCGACACACCCCCGGTACACTCTTTGTCATGCTATCGGTCGTCCGCCACTAATGAGAAGAACAGCTTTTATCCCCCAGCAGAGCCTGTGTTTCCAGCTCGTCATCGCCAATATGGTGCGCTTGGGCGTGGGCCAGCTCCGTGAGTAGTAATATCCTGCGTGTCAGTAATCCTTGACGCTGTCGGTAGACACCATGGGCGTTCGACGTCAATGAACCCTCCTTCTCGTGTCTCCACCCAGCCTGCTGGTCGTTCTCGCTCCTCTCAGCGCTCCACCTCGCACATGTCCGACATGGAGGCCATGTTCCAACGGCTTTCGATGGAGCAAGAAGAACATCATCGCCAACAAACTGCGGCACTGGAGGCATGCCATCGCCAGCAAACCGAGGGGCTGCAGAAACGCCTCGAGGCT
>JARKIC010002362.1:0-65311 GCA_029378375.1 Mycena olivaceomarginata | reverse complement strand
GAAACAAATGTAAGTTTTGCATGCTAGAGATATTTTGCAGATCTGAGTTGAATCATAGCAATGGGATGAGTATTTTACAGATGTGGCATGGTGCCGTCTTACGGGGGAAACATGGAGCTGAGAGATGTGTGGAGAGTGCGTGGAGAGCGTTGCAACGGTAAAAGGAAGCCCTGAAACAATGTGCCTCCCATTAATCAGGTTCACATCTCCCTAGCGATCACTTACTTGTATACCTCGGCCGATACCTCAGTTTGTTCCGTTCCAGACTGAGGTATGTGTCATTTCCTTAGTCTGTGACTCTTTACTAAGTTTACAAGCAGTCGCCGGCGCTTCGCGCCGGCTCCTACTTGCTAGATGTCACTAAAAAGACCTTCGAGTTTCTCTCGAGCGAATTGGAAGCACAGATTCAAGGAAACACAAACCTAATTTAAAAAATGGAGCACAGAGCCAGTGGGAGCGCAAAGGGAGAATGGTCTGATGCCCTCGGAAGCTAGAACAGTTTCAATTGCAGGCGCGCAGTCGCCGCAGCGGCGATGTCTCAACGTCAAAATTATCACCATATTTGCTGTCGAAGCTGCTTTACAGGCGCGCAGTGATCGCGCACTGCGCAGGGCTGCGCGTTGAACTCGTCAGAGTATAAACATGAACAATGAATTCGCATTGCGGAGTTAGTTACAATAGAAGTCCCTGCCACACAATGTGAGTCGTGATTTTGAGGTGTCTCCATCATATTTTAAAATCAAGACGTTGTCCGCGTCTGGTACACGCGTCATAGCAGAGTAGGGTTGTCCATGCGAAGGATCCCGAAAACCACAGCTATCTTGATAACTTAGCGGGCGCACAGTTTCCGCAGCAGACGCACAGTCTCCGCAGTAGGAGAGCGGATTGCGCACAGCACAAAGTTTATTGCCATTTTGGTAGAGAAAGCTGTTGAGCCGTTAGCGCCAATCCGTCAAGCAAGGTTCAAGGGTGGTGATGGAATGTCTGCCGCGGCAAAGAAAGGACCGCGGACCGATGAAACAGCGCAATCTGTCAAGCGTGAGTAGGATCCGAAAGTTCGGGGCAAAGGTTCCCAGAGCGGAGTTTAAAGGCTTCACACACAGGTAATTTTATAAAGAGAGAGACTTACGTCTCTATTAGCTCCTATTTACTGTGTCAATCAGGTAGCTACTAATCCTTAGAGTTGTTTTGTTCCTGACTCATCAGGAAAAAAGGTCAAGCATGCATAGCACCTGGTAGCCCAAATATGGAGTAAGCCAGACTGCGCTTGCTAACATACATTTATCAGTTGATTAGGTGACCGGGGAAGGCAGTCCGGCACCTAGGCTACAGGGATAGTGTCGAGGGGTATTCCTTACAAAGGAGGGTGGCGTGCGATGAACCAATTGCAATTGGTAACTACGGCGCCCAGCCAAGTGAAGCCAAGTTGATTTCGAGGGGCGTGAGAAAACTTGAGCTAACTTTCGGCACGCGTGCCGAAAGGGGCAAGTTACGCACAAGTTAGTTTCCATAAGTTACTTTTCACGGACTCAACTGCACCTGGGGTTCGGTCTGGTCCTTTGCCGATCCCTGAACCTGAACTGAGGTTCGGTTCGGGTTCAGTTCAGGTTTGGAATCTGTTCTGAACTGGACAGCGGCAGCACTACTTTCAACGTTCGTCTCATTATTCCTGCCTGAGCGGACCAATCACAGTATTTGAAAAAATCACACCTGTCACATTTTCTTTGGACTCATGCATATCTTCCATCGCGAATTCACTATCCTGGCTGGACTGTTCATTTTGAGGGTCCTGTCCACTTTATCCGGGTATTGTTCTTCCTACTGCCCATGGCAGAGCGGTGTATTCATGTTGATGTTATGCAGGCCGTTTGCTATGAATCAGTTACTTCAGTATGTGCTCACTTGCACAGCATTCGACGCTTCTGATCACTGTATACTATCGGTATATTGAAACACAAGATCAAGGCCTCAATAATGTTGTGCGGCCTTGGGTTTGGATTAGCCTGATTGTACTGGGTCCAGTCGCAGGTGCGGCAATTGTTCTGTGCGTGGAATGAAGCTCAATGTTCCCTAGCATTGCTTGGGCAGCAGTTGTATATTTTCATCAATGTGCATCAATATTTCAAGTGAGAATAGTTTTAACATAGTCCTGTTAGACCTGAACCCTTGTTCAAACTGAGGCCATTATTACACAACTCCAACTCATATTTACCCACAGGCAAGTACGAGACCTTCGTAATTGGTCTGGATCCTAACCCTTTTGCAGTTTGCAGATTTGCATGAAAGCTGAAACTACTGCGGCGAAAGACGTGCATGAAGACTCTTCGATAGTTGAGGGTCCATCTACCACCAGCAGTGGGTCGGATGCAGACAGCAGAGCTAAAACTGTCACCCCAGAAAATGATGAAAGCTCCCCCCGCTGAATGACTCCGTGACTGTTCAGGCGGGCACCTCAAGTGTCACGTCAAAATCTAGCAAACTGTCCAAACCTGAAGTCAAAAAGCCGGAAGTGAATGAATCCCGGGTGTCCCAATGTGCCTGCTCCATTACCCAATGCATATTGGCTCACAAGAGCAGCATCAAGTTTGCCCCGGCAAAATTGTGCACATGAAACAACAGTCCAGTGTACCAAAACGGGTTTGTTGGTGGGTGGTTATGTTACTGTTTTCTTTACCAGCTTCTTGGATGCTTGGATGCAGGAGTAGAGGTGGAATGGAGCACATGGGGTTGGAATCAGCACTGTGGGCAATGCCACACTCAAAGAAATTTTCTGTGGGCATTGCCTTGTGTTGCATCACAACTGGAAAGGAGGTAGCCTGTTGGATGCATGTCTTGTCCATTCCATCATGCAGGGACTCACTTGACATGGGCTTTTTTTGCTACTTACCCCATGCTTAAAAGCCTTGATCACCATTTTATCTGTGTTATACCTGGTGCAACATTGGCCATTATCTTGAAACATGCCATTTCAGTGTTGTGGAAGTCCAAGCCTTTTTGACCAGATTTCTGGTCTCTAGGGATGTAGCTGTTTTTCATATACCTATACATCCTAATAGTCGCCCTGCACTGTATTCTGGGCCTACATGTCCACTTCCTCTGGCTGCACACTGGGCTTGCTGGCATGTACCATGGGTGGCAGTCTCCTACCTTCCAAGCTGTATTTTTATACTTTCCTATTAGATAATATACACACCAAAACTACCCACAATCCTACATATGGACCTGGTCTTGGCATCAGCAGCCTATGCAGTGAGCACAGCAATTTGGTTCTACTGTTAGATTTGATGGTACTGTGTGGCTTGCATCAATGTGGGAGATTTGGGACTGTTGCAGATCATCCAGATGTGGAGAACTGGCATGATGTGAGCAAGCTTGGCGAGCTCATGGATCAACCACAGGGCTGTGTGTATGTTACGTAGTGTATGCACATTGTCGGATCCTTATCTGTTTGCCTTCATACCACCACCATCTGGGTACCTACCAGGCCAAACATTCCTCTCGCATGTTGTTCTTGCTACCAGGGTCCCCTGCCACCTAGTAAATCTTCTACACAACATGGATCAAGCCCTGATTTGGCTTTGCTCTTGCCTTATCTGCTGGGGTATTGATAATTCAGCAAAGTCTCGCACTTGAGGCACCACACGCTACTGGGGATGCCACCTAGCAGAACAACATGTCTACGGGACTATAAACTGGAATCCCATGGTCCCTGCGATGCACACTGGAACCACCACAGGCCCTGCGTACCGGCCACACACTGGAATCAATGTCTACGGGACAGTAAACCAGAACAGCTGTGCCACCCTGGGCATTAGACAGGACCACTCTCTGGGTCAACGGGACCTGAGGTCTCTGCATGAGGCCGTAAACCGGATCTGTCGACGAGACACTAAACCGCCCTCACGGTCACTGCCCGCTCTTTGCACACCAGAATTCCCCCCTCACCCTCCTTGTCTACAGGACGATAAACCGGAACCCACCTCTGGATGCTGGCCGATGACTGCACCAGATTATTTCTCATTGTCGGCATACTTTTCCCTTCCCCCCTTTCTCACCTCTTTTGCTGTTGTTGTCACCTTCACCACATTTCAACATGCATCCATCCTGCTGGGAAATACGACCCCATCATGAGCTCCACACTGGACTCACCCCGCTTGAGAAGACATCTCAACCGTCACTGCGTATTTCTACCCCCTGTTGGATTTTTGTCGGAAGTTGTGATATTGGTTTCATCAGTGGATTTTTTGGTTTCAGGGAGAGTTGGTTTATTTATTGGTGAGCTCTTGCAGCTTGAGGGAGAGTGTGGAGAACTGGTGTGACGTGAGCAAGCTTGGCAAGCTCACAGATCAACCACAGGGCTGTGCGTATGTTACATAGTGTACACACGTCGTTGGATCCTTATCTGTTTGCATTCGTACCACCACCATCTGTGTACCTACCAGGCCAAATGTTCCTCTTATGTATTATTCTTGCTACCTGGGTCCCCTGCCGCCTAGTAAATCTTCTACACCAGATTCTTTCGGGTGTCTCTTAGAGGTGCAGTATCACAATTATGCATGGATTGTTGCTGATTGTCATCCAGCAAACCCCGAGCCTTCTTGCACTGTGTTTCTTCTTACATCAAAAACCCTGCATGCCTTCATCTTTGCATGGGTGATGGAGCTGTTGCAGCATGTGTTGATGCTGATGCTCATTCTCAACATCAAATCTCAGATCCCAAATATTAGGATGTGGGTGATTGGCACAGAACCCCAAATGCACTGAATGGAGCCATCTTCCACCTGCATGGAGGACATTGAGTAAGGGCAGAGATGTGACACTGAAGGAGGAAGCAGAACCAATAACAAACACAATCTACTGCTTAAGAACAACGTGAAAGTGTACAGGACAAATACTGAAATGCATCTAGTCCTTATGATAGTACATAAGGGCTAGATGCATCACACTGCCCAGCATGATGACCGCCTGCTCAAGGGCTCATACCTTGACCTTGCCGACACCCTCCTGTGGAGCTACACAGTACAGTACTTCTCCTGCAGCTCTGCACCAGCCACATCCCACTTGCTAAGCATCTCCACTGCATATGCAGGGCCAACTCCCCCATCTGCTGCAAGGGATTGTACACTTACTTTATTTACTCTTTACCTACAAGTCACATGTATTTCGGTCACCTGACGATTATCATCTCTTATCACAAACCACTACACCAACGCGCTCAAAGCGCCTCACCAGCCCTCTTTTGAGGCCCTGATAGAGGCACGAGCTCTTATATTGCCTTTCCTGGCACACACACTAGGCACTAGGCGACCCTCTGCTACTACATCTATTCTTTTCACATCACACTTACATCCTTATCACGACAGGTCATTACAGCCTACAGTCTGCTCAGATCTCACGGATATCCGGAGTTCTAAGGAGCCTACCATATGGGAGCACAGAATATCCAGCTCTTGGTAGTCTCTTGAAGAGTATAGACAGCGGTACACCACTCAATAACGCTCGATCCCCACCAGGGCAAGCGTACAACATTTTCCCGGTAGTAAGCGCTCCTCGAGCCTTACATCTGCGCCTGTTGCTGCCAAGCGGATGAGTTGGTGGCCCACTATCTCCTGCACTGCCCCAAGCACCTCCACACCCACCAGGCACTCCACAGTGCCACTGGACCTAATGCCCACGTCCTCCATAAGCTGCTAGGTGACTCTAAACTCCTACCACACCTCTTCCGCTACTTGAGTTGCACTGGCCGCTTCCGCTCCGTTCATGGCTCTCCTCCCTGCCATGCTCGACCCCCAGCCGACCGCCTACCATGCTGCAAGTTCTTCGCCTCGCTGATTGATGTGCTCAGAACCTATATAAGAAACACACAAATAACCCCACTTGACTCGCGATCGGCACAGAAACAGTCCAGAGACTGTTCCAACAACCAACAAACAAATCAAACGGCAATATTAGCACATTTCCAGAGATCCCGACGAGTTACAGCCCCTAGTACAGGCCCTTGTAAAGGTTGTAGGGAGAGGTTTCGTATCTCAAAGAGACGAAGAGCAAACTGCGTGGAACACGTTTCTAGACACAGGGAGCGTTGTTTCCAATAGATTTATAGCTTCGCAGCGTGTGTGTGTGTGTCCAAGCAACAGAGAAACAAGTTTAAAGTAGTCCCTGTAGACTCAAGTAGGGCCCCTAGTTTATAGGCCAAGAGCGTTCACAGAGCTTTCCCTAAAAGGTACTTCTGAGCAGCGCACAGCAGTTACATTTCCAAAGTTTTCCCTAGACGGTACTTTCTGAAACCCGCTCCGCAAACAACAACAATAACATTTCTTTCAACAGAGTCCCAGTTCCAACAGATTCACAGAGTTCTTAACAGTTTCCAGGCAGAGCCCAAGTGCGTTTCCAGAATAATATATGATTCAGAAACAAATAAGATTTTGACTAATAATGCTACTCTATGAGAGTGCGTTCGCCGAGGATCCCAGATCAACCCAATGTGCAAGCAGTATAGCCTACTAGTTCGGGGGAAGATACTAGTGTCCATTGTAGAAACACCCTCGGATACTTATACAACCGCCAAGACACAATTACAAAGCCCAAAACACAATCCCAATGAGTCAAATGTCCGTTTATCCGCCTTTTAACCGTGTTTCCGTCGGTTGTTCTTCCGAAGCGTCGCCTCCCATTGGTTCCCCAGTGCGAGCACGCCATGTTCCCTTGCCAATTACGAGGCAGGAACCCGTCAGCAGCACCCCTGTATTATTCAGAGGGTGTGCCGATCACCGATGGATCAGGCACTGCACTCGTTCGACCTGTTTCTGCTTCAACTCAACTCTCCCCTTGGTTCCAAGTGCGGAACTTGATAATACTCCTTTGTAGGTCTCGGGAGATACCTGTTTCTGAGGTGTTTCCCAGAAAGGGTTTTTGAGAAAGAACCTTAGAACAGCCTTTAGAGTTGTGATCCGGATCCTCAGAATAGCTGACCACCTGTTTTGGTGTATCCGCATTTGATGGAAACCGGCAACTCCAGCAACCAGAACACTTGTGACCCAACGCGTCCCCTTAGCATCAGCAACACAACACAATACATTGCCCAACTTCCGTTCCTTTGACTTGTTTCCAGTTGCTTAAGTGGATGTTGGAAACAAGTCAAACTGAAGTTCCTTGACTTGTTAATTGGCTGCACGTTCCCTTATGGTTTTCAGGGCGAGACTAGCCAATGGACGTTCTAATTCCTTAGAATGTTCACCTGTTTCTCTGTGGTTTGCCCAACAGCTACCAGGAACCAGTACTGTTGCATAGAAACAACAGTTTCAGCAATGAGCACAATCAGAAACACGCAAAAATACGTGTATCTAACTATGGCCCAATTACTGGCTTATCATCGCTGAACCTCCGCATGCCCACAACCCACTTGTGCTCCACCGACCTGTTCAGCAACGTGGTTGGCCCGCCCGGATTCCTCGAGGACTGGGACGGCGCTCCAAGCTGACCTCCATACCAACCCACCCCTCCCTCTCCTGACTAGCCTTCGACACTCCATTGTCGACCCCCTGCTCCCCTCCCCTGCCCCGCTCTGTGCACATCAACTAGCACATCAGCACATGCCCAACCACTCATCTGCCCCAGCCCCCTCTACTTACATATCCCCTCCCCTCCATATCCTATATACCAGCGCCCACCTTCGGGGGGCCCTACACCCCAATTACCCTATGCCCTCTAATGTTGCCACAACTCATCAAGTTGAGTTGCGACTTGACAAGTCGGCCGAAGTCGGCAAGTCAACTTGACTTGACTGACTGACACTTGAGTCACTCAAGTCAGGTTTTTTTTGAAATGCTGGAAAAGGTTCTGAGAGCTTATTTCGAGCATATTTTTTTTTTGTGTGACAGGAAATGTCTGTCACATGTGTCACACACACATGTCATACATGTCACAAGCACAATCACACAATGATCACATACCAAAGGCGAAAGTAAATTGATTTTTAGGCATTCCCAGGAGGGGTGGAGTAAACCTGACTTGAAGTCACTCAAGTTCACTCCGAAGTCGAGCATAACAACTTGACTTGACTTGACTTGGGAACTGACTTCGAAGTCGACTTCACGACTTGGAGTCAGAAGTCACAGCAACATTAATGCCCTCGCCCACTTACCTTACCCCCCACAGGGCCCCGCACGATTCACTTATTCACAGCCATCCAACTTAGCTGATGTCAGCGGCTGGACATGTTTTCGAGGACCCAATAGACACTGTTTATCTCCCAACCATTACAGCTACGTAGTACCCTGTGTGTAGAAGTATGCCCAACATGCCGCTTGCAGCGAGGGGCAAATTGATGCTTTAAATAAAATAAAATAAATGATAGTACATGGGACAGAAATGGCATAGACTTGAGTTTTTGAACAGGAACTAATTGGTGGCCACATTCTTCAGGTGCACAGGCCCTATATGCCCAGTATATTCCTCAGCATCAAATTGGTACCCACATTTCTGGATATTTCCTCTCCAGCCTGGTCATGCCAATCTTTCAAGTAAGCTTTGCAGAATCAGCACAGCCAGCATTTTCCAGGTGCACAATGCCCATGTGGAATGTTATGCTCAGCTCATTCCTTGGCATCAAATTGGCAGCCAGTCACCCCATTGCAATCACTGGCATTTTGTGCAGTCCTGTCATAAGTGCTTGATCCTGGTGATTGGAAAGTACATATGGAAATATGGCTGCAGACAGACAGACAGGCTTAATTTTAGAAAGAGGGTGATAGGCCCCAGAAAGGATATAATAATTGGTCTCAAAAGCCAACACATCACTCAAAATGGCAGCTATTAACAAACCAAGCACCATGTAAAGGACTGGAGAGGTATAAGCCCAAAATAAAGTAAGAAGTGAACCAATAACATGTATATTGTAAGGGCAACAACTGGCAATGGCTCACAACAAGCAGCTAGGCGGAAGGAGGATCCTTAGCACACTATCTACAACAGGAGAACAAGGAAGATATCTACTCACCTGGGTGGAAGGAGGATCCTTAGAGAACAAGGTAAAGATCCTCTGCCCAGGTGTCACATCTTTTATGTGTATGTGACACATGACTGATGTGACTGTACAACTATGCAGTACTATGCCTGACATAACATGCAACTGAGAGGTAAGTTCCAATGGAAGAGACAGACACTCGGAAACACCCAGAGAAAGGCTGACCATCCTGACAGACGAGTGGGGCAGCCGGAAGTCGTCTGGCCCGTCGGAAGTCCTGAAGTTCCGAGAGATTCCAGAAGACAGACGACAGAAGACAGAAGCCGGAAGCTGGAAGCTGGAAGCCAGAAGCCGGAAACCGAAAGATGGGGCGGAGAGAGGAAGGCAGGAGGGAGAGGGACTGGTTGGCCTGATGGATGAGGAGAGGACGACCAGGGGTTGTCTGGAGATTCCGGTGAAACGCCGTAACAAGAGCAGCGCGGCATCTAGTGCTATTTTGCGATTTCCTAGGACCAGTATTTATACAACGGGAAAGCGCTAGCACTTCTGATGTGCTATTACTAGCACTCAGGACTCTGGCTAGGTGATATAAAGGAGAACTGGAGTGAGCCCAAGCTGCCGGTTGTAGCATCAGACACGACTAGTCTGACGCGCTAGTACGGTCTGAAGGCATAAACCACGGGGAAATAACCATAAGCCTAAACAGTCAAGGTGCTAGCACCTAGGAAGCGAGACACAGGAGAGTGGAACTGCGAGTGCACCAGAAGACAGTGTGAGCGGCGAGTCTGGAATCTGATGAGTAATAAAACTATGCGCTAGCAGCCTTCTAGCAAGGGTGTTAGTATGTGGTACCCAGCTAGCGATCGACCCGAGACATGAAACACAGATGCGAGCACGTGACTGTCGCGACGCAGGTCGCGAGTTACAAACAGAGACAAGTAGACGGCAGAGGAATAGCTAGCAGGCTATTGGTGCGGATGCGCAGGGTCACCACAAATGCAGTAACGGATAAACAGGACTGCTAGCCGGTGCTCTGACCTGTGCTAGATGACTCCAGGCGGCGGATTCAACTCCGCTTCGTCAGGATAGGGGTTCTGGCAGCTGATGGCAAGCTGAGGAACCATTCACGATACCCATAAATGGACGCTAGCGGATTAGTGTGGCTGTTCTGCTTGGCATAGACCCATCATAAAACCAAACGGCAGTCGTCTCATTGGCTGCTGTATCGATCACCTCATTTTCACTCATTTCTATTATTCATTCTGTATATCACATGTATCATGGACCTCAGTAGTATAAAAGGGAGCACAGAGCAGGCTAGGACCTCAGATTATTACATCCCGACTTTGTACGAAGTTGGTGCAGGTGGTCTCAGGTTGCTAGTGGAGATTGTAACACACTTCACAAGTAGTAGCTTTATTGGAATCAATACTGTTGACTCTGGACACGTCGAGATCTTAAAGTTGAGGTTCTAGTTGTTGACTCGAGGAGTCTTCACGTATAAAACCAAGGGTGTTCTCTTTGAGAACCAGCTAGCAGTTGCGCTAGCAGCTTTGCCTTCACCCCAATATTGACGGAAGCGCTGTCGTAGTGTGTTGGATCACCTGCTAGGTGATTGTGTGTTGCCTCGAGCCTACTAAGAAGAAGACGGACTAGGTGCCCCCACCTCTAGACCGACTGTAACTTGTCAGTTACTTCGCCTTCACCCCGATATTGACGGAAGCACTGTTGTAGTGTGTTGGGGTCGCTAGCTGGACGCTTATAGTGTCTATTGCCGATACAAAGTGGAAATGTTCCTGTTCTTGGATAAGGAATAGGTCAACGGTTTAAGGACTGCCTTGCCGTTTGAAGATTGAAGTCCCTTGTTGTTAGCCTCAATAGTCTTTGGGTATCCCTTAGTGAGGATTTTCACAAACCTATATACTCTGCCCTGGTGCTCTCGACCTAGCGGTCCAGCCACCTTGTATCCAACCCATAAACCACTGCCCATCCCAGGTGCTAGCGGTATTGTTGTTGGCAGCTGCGTAGTGCTAGCGTGTTGTTGAAGTACTTTGTTGAAGTCTAGCAGTCGAATTGTGTTTGTTCCAAACCCGCTGGTTGCATACTACGGCCCGGACCCAAACTCACAAAGAGAAGCACTTACATCTTTGGAGGAATAGATTGTTGTAGTGGTGGTTTTGTGGTTGTTTTTTGCAATCCCGAATCTAAGCTATTTCTAGTTGTATATCAAGTGCACCATTTCACCGGGAGTCCCGGAGACGGATCCGAGATCTGGAGCAGGGAGTGTGGATCCGGGGTTCAGGATGTGGGCGGTGAAACCTAGACAACATGGGGTGGTGAGAGGAAGAGAGGGAGGAGTGAGAGCGGATGTACTATGCAGAGGCCATAGTATCTGGCATGAGCCTATACAGCAGTAGGCCACATCCGGAGGCCAAGTACCCACAGGTTCCGGAAGTCCGGGCCTGGCACCTGGAGCGGATAAGGGTCTGACGTGGTGACCATGGTGGGTCAAGAGGAGGGGAGGGGGACAATGAAGGGTACTGATCCGACAAGCTGAGTGCCTGAGGCTCATCAGGGGAGTCTGAAGGTCAGGTCTGGACCTCGGATCTGGGGCCGAGGGTGGAGTCCAATCACCCGAAGGATGGAACATCTGGAAGTGCCAGACGTCTGGAAGCCGGGGGACGGAACATCCAAAGCTTCACAGAAGTCAAAGGTGAGAGTCGCACTATCCAGATGACGGAGGGACGGAAATGATGGAAGGGATGGATGATGTAATGACGGAACAACGGAATGACGGGATAACGGAAGGTCCAGGGATCTCGCATCAAGTGGTGGCTGGGGTTACAACATGAGCATGAGCAGAGGTGGAAGTTGTACGGCACAGGGAATGGTGGGACCAGGGTGTCCCCTGACATATATGGACATACCTATGTGAGTTTCTGCATCCCCACTGCACAGCAACTCCTCCCACAATGTACAGTATAGATACTTGTAGAATCTACCTGTGTACTGTAGATTTTACATTGTCAAAATTCTGGTTAGACACCTGGCTTGTTGTGTAAACTACAAAGTTGCTTCTCGTCTCCATATTATTCCTGGAAGCTTAGAGCCCACTATTATTCCATACCCATCAACTTCTCCCAGGCTCATAACATGAAGTCCTCTGCAGGACGGCAGATATTCACATGCTCATCTAGCAGAAGGGTGAGTCATTGAGAAGGGGTATTGGCACTGTGATTACATTGTGTGAATAATTGTGGGACCAGGGAAACACAATTTCTCAAGCCTGGCCATCAATGAAGGCAACATACAATATTTGGCCCTGATGGCATCAAGATTATAATCTTTGGGGAACAGAGGTTATTGAAGGGGGATCTACAGACTTGAATCTTTACAAAAAAATATTGAGGACAAGGAGCAGAGGATACAAAGGAGTAATTAACATATATAGCAGCAGAGGGTGTTCTGCCACCGAGTCTTGCCACAGACCCTATTGGCATGCAGATTGGCCATCCTCATCAGGGTGTCTGGATGCTCCTCTCCCAGGACACGCTTGCTCATCTCCATCACCACCACCTCGAGCGCCTCTGCATCCTTCCAGCGGCCTTGGTTCCGATATGTGGATGCCAGATTGGCCATGCTTGTCAAGGTGTCTGGATGCTCCTCTCCCAGGACACGCTTGCTCATCTCTATCACCACCACCTCGAGCGCCTCTGCATCCTTCCAGCGGCCCTGGTTCCGATATGTGGATGCGAGATTGGCCATGCTTGTCAAGGTGGAAGGATGCTCCTCTCCCAGGACACGCTTCCTCATCTCCATCACCACCACCTCGAGCGCCTCTGCATCCTTCCAGCGGCCCTGGTTCCAATATGTGGATGCGAGATTGGCCATGCTTGTCAAGGTGTCTGGATGCTCCTCTCCCAGGACACGCTTCCTCATCTCCATCACCACCACCTCAAGCGCCTCTGCATCCTTCCAGCGGCCCTGGTTCCAATATGTGGATGCGAGATTGGCCATGCTTGTCAAGGTGGAAGGATGCTCCTCTCCCAGGACACGCTTCCTCATCTCCATCACCACCACCTCGAGCGCCTCTGCATCCTTCCAGCGGCCCTGGTTCCGATATGTGGATGCCAGATTGGCCATGCTTGTCAAGGTGGAAGGATGCTCCTCTCCCAGGACACGCTTCCTCATCTCCATCACCACCACCTCGAGCGCCTCTGCATCGTTCCAGCGGCCCTGGTTCCGATATGTGGATGCGAGATTGGCCATGCTTGTCAAGGTGTCTGGATGCTCCTCTCCTAGGACACGCTTGCTCATCTCTATCACCACCACCTCGAGCGCCTCTGCATCGTTCCAGCGGCCCTGGTTCCGATATGTGGATGCGAGATTGGCCATGCTTGTCAAGGTGGAAGGATGCTCCTCTCCCAGGACACGCTTCCTCATCTCCATCACCACCACCTCGAGCGCCTCTGCATCCCTCCAGCGGCCCTGGTTCCGATATGTGGATGCGAGATTGGCCATGCTTGTCAAGGTGGAAGGATGCTCCTCTCCCAGGACACGCTTCCTCATCTCCATCACCACCACGTCGAGCGCCTCTGCATCCTTCCAGCGGCCCTGGTTCCAATATGTGGATGCGAGATTGGCCATGCTTGTCAAGGTGTCTGGATGCTCCTCTCCCAGGACACGCTTGCTCATCTCCATCACCACCACCTCGAGCGCCTCTGCATCCTTCCAGCGGCCCTGGTTCTGATATGTGGATGCCAGATTGGCCATGCTTGTTAAGGTGTCTGGATGCTCCTCTCCTAGGACACGCTTGCTCATCTCTATCACCACCACCTCGAGCGCCTCTGCATCCTTCCAGCGGCCCTGGTTCCGATATGTGGATGCGAGATTGGCCATGCTTGTCAAGGTGTCTGGATGCTCCTCTCCCAGGACACGCTTCCTCATCTCCATCACCACCACCTCGAGCGCCTCTGCATCCTTCCAGCGGCCCTGGTTCCAATATGTGGATGCGAGATTGGCCATGCTTGTCAAGGTGGAAGGATGCTCCTCTCCCAGGACACGCTTCCTCATCTCCATCACCACCACCTCGAGCGCCTCTGCATCCTTCCAGCGGCCCTGGTTCCGATATGTGGATGCGAGATTGGCCATGCTTGTCAAGGTGTCTGGATGCTCCTCTCCCAGGACACGCTTCCTCATCTCCATCACCACCACCTCGAGCGCCTCTGCATTCTTCCACCAGCCCCCTTCAAAATATACAAGTGCAATATGAGTTGCAACAAATGTGCAAATCTCCTCCTTGTTTAGTGAGTCTAGGCTTCTGGTAACATGTTGTAAAAGTTTGTGTCGATATTTGTAGTCCTCATCCTCAAAATCCCAAGAAATTGACAAGCCAATCATAGAAAGCACAGATTTCTGCAAGAGATGTCTGTTTGTTTCAACAGTGGTGATACTCCAGCTATGTACCAGGGGATGAATGCGATATGAGTCATTTTGTTCATCCCGTTCAATGAGAGAATATGATTCAAGCTCCCCCATCACTCTATGAAAGACCAAGGAATCCCAGTTCCCATCCTGCTTTCCAAGCACACTCAACAATTGGGTCACTTCCCTTTGCAACTCAGAATCATCAAGCTTTTCCTGAGACACTGATGCCTTTTCAAATATTTCTTCCAAGATGCCCTCGTGATGTAGACTGGAGCAAATCTGTAACATGGTTCTCCCAGATGGGCTAAGCTTTTTGTAGCTTAAATTCCATGTTGCATATACAGCTAGACGATATCGATCCTGGTTTTGAATCTCTGCACACTGCAGCAGCTGGTCACGATGGCTTTGATAGAGTTTGAGGTATCCACTTAGTTTGCCACGGGCATGAATATAACCACCTGCTTGGGAGACAGCCAAGGCAAAGTAATGGAGCTCCTGTATCATGCTTCAGTTTTGATAGGATCATCAAAGAAAGCCTGAAAATAAAGACCTTCACAATAGCCACTGCTAGTTTCTCTTGCTCATCACTGTTGAGTTTCTCCTGTTTATCACTTCTGCCTCGGTAAGCCAACTGCAGGAGCAGATCTTTTGCATCTTCAGGTTCCATATCTGACACCCTTGAGCCTGCACTAGCATGAATGCAAAGTTCTTGGTTGCGAGTTGTAATCAAAATGTTGCCAAAGGTGCAGCGAGGGAAGAATTTTGAGATATCCAATTGGACATCATCAGCATTATCAAAGAAGAGAAGCCACTCTTCTTTTTCTTCTGCAAGCCAGTGCAGGCTTGCTTCAGCTGATTCACCAACCACTGCAGGGTCAATAATCTTCAGATCAGTTTTGATTGTCTGTTCATTTGTGGCATCAATAAATAATATTTTAGAGAAACTAAAATTGGGTGTGACACATTTGCAAAATTCATGAGATTTATCCATACCGATTGTGGGCTTGGGAGTCATGCAAAAACTTGAAAGCAAGCTCACTTTTTCCCGAACCCCCGAGGCCATGCAAGACAAAGATGTGCCGAGATCCTCGGTTACAGTCAAAGTGTTGGTGCATCTCCTGAAGAATATCTTTTCGTCCTGTGAATGAAGACACTGGCAGAGGACAAAGCTTGTGGTCCTTCTGCCTCATGGCACGCAATGGTTGGGTCCTAGCTTCTGGGTTGACATGAACATCTAGAGTGTACTATTAAAAACAGTTTTTGACAATATATTGCAGTGATTTACCACCATGGACTGTGAAATTTGATACATGGAACTGAGGGCCCTCGCCACTGCCACCATCACCCCCAATGCCACCTCTTAGGCCATGTCCACCAGACCCTCCGATACCCCCTGCAGAGGAATTAGACACAATTGACAACTGATGTGATTCGCACCTATGATTGTTATGGGTCCGCTGGAGAATGAATGCATGGCCATCCTGTAGAAGTGTAAATCTTATGTATGAACAACAGCACTCAGCTAATGCCAAAGGTCACATGGGAGACAGAACTGACCTGTTGCAGTAGCACGGCGTTATAAAGGGGAGGTGCCGGAGAAGCATGCATGGGACACGTCGTGCTTTAAATGAGAGAGAAGGCTGTGAGGGCAGATCCCGGGAAGTTGGCCGGATTGTTCGGGGGCAGTACTTACGTTGAACGGTGAACTTGACTGATGTGGCGCTTCAGCCAGCTGACAGCGAGGCTTCTATATTGCTCCCGAATGAACTGCAGTAGTCCTGTTCGACTCGGAAATGTGACAGATCAGTTCAATTTTCAGCACTGTATTGATGAGCCAGAAGATAGTGACCACAGTGCCTGGAGTGAAAGCGTGAGGGTGCTGCGTGGTCGTCGCATTATTCGGGTGCAGTACTTACGTCGGTGCTTCTGACAGCCCAATGACAGCGAGCGTTGATTCCGCACTGACAGCAGCAATGTCAACATTTAGGCGCCCATTCAAAGTCAGAAAAGAAAAGTCGGAGAACTGGAGTGCTCTTGTTGGAAATAGAGATCATTCGAGTCCAAGCTCTGAGACGAAGAGGGGAGGGGTTGCAACCTTTTCAACCGGGTCGGCGGCCGTGCAGTTAATAAAGTCGTCTTGATTCCCGACATTGACTCGGATCAAATCCAGCTCCACGTGTATTCTCTGGTTGCGCCCTGTCTGGGCACCTGACGCCTCACTGGATCTAATTTGTACCCCAAACCCTGCCGGCCGGTGGCAACTCGACGGCCTATTCATTCTTATCGAAGCTGTCAAGCCATCGTCGAGACTCAGTTCAGCCCACTTTTCGATCTGAGAATCTTTGTATTGGTCTTCAGCAGGCCAGGTATGTCTTCTGCCAGCTTTTCGCTTCCTAGCTGGCAAACTTACCATTCCCCGCCCTCAGCTGTGTCCTGCCAGTTTCACGCGTAGTCGACCGCCTCCCGCATTACAAGCCACTCACCATCGCCTCCAGCCAGAGCCGCGTGTTACATGCGCCGCATGGTGGCACCGCCTTCGTCTGCACGGCCGACGCCACCAAACCAGGTTGTGCCGCTGGCGCCCATGTCCTCGTCTCTACATTTGCACCTGCTTCTCTCGCGCTCGAGCCGCTCGCGCGCACGCGGAGGCCGCCATTCATCGACAGGCCCACATCCCCATCCAGCTCGCGATGCGCCTGAGCGCGCCTCTATCCACAAACCGCTAGCCAGGACGGGGCTCGAGAGACGGATGGATTGGTCTGGGGACGCTTGTCACCGGGCCTTTGGCATTGCAGAAGCCGCCCGTGAGTTCCTTCGTTCCTTTCCTTTCCTTTATTCATTCATTTCCTTTCTTTGTAGGCCGCGTCTCCTCTCACCTCTGCCCGCCTCTCCTGACACGCATGAACTCTGCGGAGTGCAATAGATGGTGTGCGACCGTCTTCAAGAAGCAGAGACGGCCTCCACGATGCACGCACGCGCGCTACTGAGAATGAAGCGGGGTGAGAGGCGCTTTCGCTCCCGACTTCTTACTGTCCGTGCTGACATACTTCTTCCCTTCTTGCTCCTTTGTGTTCTTTCCGCTGCGGCCCTGCTAGGGAATTCCGACTCCACTACACCGTCAGCTGAAACAGATCTCGACTAACCGCTCGGGCTCAATTGCCTTCACCTCCTTCCAAATCTTATCACCCCTAGTCACGAGGCGCGACTCGACGCGGTGCCATCGACCGTAGACCGCCAGGAGCGTCCCGCGGTCCAGTGACGTGATAGCGTACGCTCCTTTACGCGTGAGTACGTCTGTTTTCCTGTCCCTCGCCTCCCATCCCCTACATACTATTCCTTCGTATCAGCTCTTCTTCGCGCGGCTGACTGGTCTCCTCCTCGCAAGTCCTGTATCCTGCAGGACATCCTCCCGGTGTTTCTTGTCATCGAGGCGGCGGGCGGTAGACGCTCGAGGCCCGTTTTTGCACGACGCACTCAAGCTCCAATTCTTCCGCTCCTGGATATCTCTGCGTGGATGATAATCTGAGCTGGAAGCAGTGTGGGACGGGGGCGGGGGACCGGAAGGTTACAATCAACGGTATAGGGCGGGCTGCCGGATGCGACGGCGACATAGGGGATGGAGAAGGGACAGAAGAATGGGAGGGAGACCCTTTGGTACATACGCCCTTCCTTATCGGCTTTCCCCCTTTCATTCCTTTCCTCCCCTTCCACCTCCCGCCCTCCCCTACTTCCTCCCATCACTTCCTTCTCCACTTCCGTCGCTTCCCCTCCTCGACGTCGACGCTGATCGGTTTGTTCAGACACGCTGCGACACGCCCTCTTCGTTTTTTGGTCAATGAGGCCGAGGCGACTCTGGCGACTCTGGCGACCGCAGCGGATGATGCGCCTTCTGAGGCATGTATAGGATATAGCAGGTCCGTTGTTCTCCCTTCCTCCCGTCCTTCCTTTCCATCCGCCTCCCTCTCCTCGCTGTGCCGTGCCGCCCGCTTTGGCTCTCCGCCGCGCTCTCGTCCCTGCCGTGACGCCGCGCCGACATGCATCCGCGTATCCGCCTCCGCACTCCCTGCGCGCGGACTGCGGCGAAAGCAGAGGGTTACGTGTGCCCGGGGCAGTTGACTGGATGACTGGAATCGCCGGCGGTGTCGTCGCATACGACGGCGGCCGGGGGAGTAGTGTAATGCGCTCAGCGGCGCAGCATAACACGGGTGGCGGCAGCGGGCAGGAGGGGATACTAATATCCCGAATGGGAGGAGGAAACATACACAGAAATGACATTGTCAATACATGATTGCCGGACCATTATATACAGTCCGCCATGAATTTTTTTTTGGAAAGCTATACGTGATGCACACGATAGAGGAAATGAAAATACTTGATGTAAATAGTAACGACAAACAGATAAGAGACGCAAGGAAGAAAGAATGGATCGAAATAACCAAAAGCCAAGGAGCGGAGTGTACTCAGTCCTCAGTGAGCGCCCCACACATCTCCGCTGAGTCCGCTCCTGAGTTCGTCACGCGCGCGTAGTATATGATACATCCTCTACCCGCCCACATTCGCCCAGCCGCCCGCGGTGACACCACCTCGACGTGCTCTCGCTCCCGCTCCCACTCACGCCCCCCGCATCCTCGCCCGTCACGAGAAACGGATAATGCACGCTGGGCACCGGGACCACCTCCTTGCACATGCTCTTGCCCTTCCCCTTCACCTTCGGCCTCGATCCAGGGCTCTTTTTCTGAATCGTTGCTGGTGAAGGCGGCAGGGGTGCGACAGGGCGTCCTCGATGTCACCTCCCCACCCACGTCGACGAAGCCGTCATCCCCCTTGAGCTCGCCGTAATATGCATCCCTGTCCCTGTCCTTCCCCGCGAGCTGCCGCAGCTGCGGCCCCCGCTCGGACACCAGGGAGCGGCGTAATGGGCGCCACCGCATCCTCCTCTGTCTCCACCTCCTCGCTCCACGTGCTGCTCTCCGTACTGCCCACAGACGCCGAGTGCGTTGTCGAATGGAAGTTGTGGTGAGCGTGAGTATGAGAGAAATTTGACGCGGCGATGTGCGAGGCGCTGGAGACGGCGTGCGAGGCACCGGATGACAGGTGCGCGCTAGAGACGTCGCCGTCGTCACCATCCCTACCCAGCATCCTCCACCTCCTCCGGGTTCAAGACGCTCTCCAGCCCAATGTCGTCGTCTTCTTCGGCGACAGGCCACATCGGCGGCTCGTTCTGGATCGCAAAGATTGTGCGTGGGGAGCTGTGGGGGTGCGTCAGTATGAGCCCAGCATGCCCCGGGATACGCAAAAGGTATAAAGACGGAAGGAGGGAGTGTTTCTTCCTCAAATCCACCCACTCGAATACACAAACCCAAGAAGCACACTCGGATCCGACCCACTCAGCGGCATCTTGCGCATCCCACTCGCAATGGAACATCTACATCTCTGCCGAACATAGAACGCCTCCTCCTCGTGCGACATGCGCCCGGTGCGTCAGCCCTCCACCTGCTGTCCCTCGACTCCGAGGCGCTGCAAGACGGCAACGACGAGGGGCGCACGATGACGAGCTCTTCCCTCCGCTGCCCGTGCCCATACCCAAAGTCGGGCTCATCGATCCTCCGCGCACGCACACCAGCTAAGGGCTCCGCGAACCCCCGCGCGTAAAATTTCCGTGCCCACCATGCCCGTGCCCGTGGTCGGAATCGGTGCTCATCCAATCGCCACGCGCATACACAGCCCAGGGGCTCAAGGAGCGGCGCTCGTTCGAGTGAGGTCGACTAGGAATGGGAGATGGAGTGCGAGTGTGTCGAAGAATGGCGAGAGCCCGACTGCGCGTGTCCGTGTCCATGCGAAGAGAACGAGCGCGAGCGCAGATCCCCGAGGTTTGCTCGCTCGGGAATGGCCGCAGCGGCACCGACCGCGGGCCTCGAGTGGTGCGGCTCCAGATAAAATAACCAGTAATACTACGCGATGGCGCCCCCGCGATGCCGACAGATTGGGGGAAGGTGTACAGTGCCTGGGGAGGGCGCCAGCATCAGCATTGACGAAGGAGACGGGAGGGGAAAGCGACGCACCTTAACGGTCTCATGATGAATCGGATCGGATTCACACCATCGAGTCCCTCATCATGGCAAAAATCGGATTTGGCAGGGAGGATAGAGTGGGCCGCGGGAGGAGGAGCACGAAAGGTCAACGAAAATTCTGGTGATGTACTACGGGGGTTAGCTATCAGAAGACTGATTACATGTCGCGCGGAGTGGTGAGAGCCAAAGAGCCGATGTGGCTGTGTCGGTTGATCTACCTATGAACTTCTCTTTGAGTCTATAACGTCTTGGCGCTAGTGTTCGACTGTTGTCGACTCAAGCCTTCAACAAAAGCATCATGGCAAACACGAACAGATAACACGGAAAGATAAGATAAGCGCCCTCATCATCGCGGTGTGCTTCTCTTCTCTATTGCCAACCACCATCTTCAAGTTTAGCGGTAAGAGCCCTGCCACCTGTCCTCTGCACTTCTGTCGCTCATCTTCTATTCAGATGTCCTCAATTTTCGGCCTCATCAGCCCGCGTCCGCACAGTGAGACTACGAGCCACGAATATGGCGACCTAACTTCAAGCCTGCTCCCTAGTCTTTGAATCCGCCTGAAGCGAAACCTCTTCCCGACTGCAAGCTGCTCAAATTCGGTGTCCTCGGTGCAGCGGCAATCGCCATTGGCCAATGGCCTTCATCGCTCCCGTGAGGTCTCACCCCGAGGCCGTCGTTTACGCAGTGGTGGCGCGCAGCAAGGAACGGGCAGCTGTGTTCGCGAAGACACATGGAATCGAAAAGGTTTTCGGTGGTTCCAATAGCTATCAAGGTGCGTACTGCGCAGTCTCGGCCTGTTCACTTCGTTGAGCTTGACAGAATTACTCGACGATCCCGAAATTGACGCCATCTATAATCCGGTCGGTCATCGGTCTTGGGACCACTTTATCCTGCTCGGTCTAACCTCAGAAATCTAGCTTCCGAATGGCCTCCATTTTGAGTGGACTATGAAAGCTCTTGCCGCCGGGAAACACGTTCTACTCGAAAAAACCGGCCGCAAACACCGCCGAAGAAACCCGCAAGATGTTCGAATTGGCGGAAAACAAGGGCCTCGTCCTCCTCGAAGCTGTCCACTACAGGTACTCTCGAACGTTTGTCGGCACGATCACAGATTTATCTCCTCAGGTTTCATCCCCTCGCACACCGTGTCAAAGCCATCGTCGAGAGCTGGAGAATTGGGCGCTGTGAAAAAGCACATCAACTGTCTCTATCAAGTACCTCGTGGAATAATGAAGGCCGATGACATTAGGTTCAACTACAGCCTCGGCGGCGGGGCGTTAATGGACATGGGCTGTATGTACAGGACTCGACCCGGCGTCCAAACGCGCTAATACTAATATCATTCTAGGCTACACCATCAATGCTATACGCTACTTCGCCGGCGCTGACCCGACGGCTGTCCTGTCTGCGGAGCACGAGCTCGTATCGCCCCAAATCGACCGCAAGACCGTCGCAACCTTCTCCCTCCCGGGATCAATCACCTCCACCATCCTCTGCGACCTCTCCTGTGCCCCCGAAGCTCAAGCTCATCCCGGTCCCTCCCAATCATGAACGCAGGTCATCCAGTGCGAAAAGGGCGAGATAAAGGTTGCTGCATATTCTAATTGCTCTGTCTCTGCCTATTGTGTTATGTTCCATCTGATCTAACGCCCGGCCTGAAGGTCATGAACTACGTCGCGCCGACGCTGTACCACTCGATAACCGTGACGACAACGACAAACAAGAAGAGCAGAGTGGAGAAGGCGTACACGTTCCCGGACCTCAGGAGAGCCGTGGTGGACGACGTACCGCTACCAGCTCGAGGCGTTTGTCAACAAGGTCAAGGGCCGCACGCCCATGCGTGGGTCACGAAGGAAGGACTCGATCAAGAATATGGAGGCCATCGAGAGCGTTTATGCAAAGGTGCGCTTGTTTTTTTGGTACTCGTTTGGGTGTTGTGGTGTCTAACCTGATGCACAGAGTGGACTGGGGAGCCGCCCGAAATCTGAGTATGTGCCCAACTAGTTGACAGTACGGTTGCGTACTGCCGTGTAAACTTGAAATTCAATACCACGCGTTCATTCAATTTGAAGCCGAACGATGGGGCACCTGCTCGTAAATCGTCGCTTGCAGTGTACAAGAGCTCAGCGGAGGAAAAGCCTCACCGCTAGCGGCCTGCCATCTTCTCGTGCCCATAGTCCCCTACGGCGTTTTTTGAACGATTATTTGCGTCGCCTATGAGGTCAGGTTTCCTCAGTGCAATATTTTTGGAGTGGAACTAACCGATCATTGCTCTCCCCCGACACCAGCCCTTGGAGTTATAAGGTACCGGAGCTACGACGATTACTAACCCACTCTACACTACAGTGGACGCTTTGGTTGGGAAGATTGTCCCTCCCCAACTCCACCCGGAATCTCGGTTCATCGGCTTGCTGATGCTGAGCAAGTCGAGCCTGGATCACATTTTTTGTGATACGCAGCACCAACTTGCCTCAAGTTATGAATTTGGGGCGGGTGTGTCACAAGGTCTCGACTTGCCCCTCAATTTCCGCCGTCGCCTTCTGACGGGTCCACAGTTTCTCGTTATGGTTCCATGGGGAAGACATATTATTGAAGTTCCAGGCGCACCTTGTCGGGTTTTCGTCGATGGTCGGGTTTTATCAATTCAATTTCATTCGATTGCCGCAGAGGCTGAACATCTGGCAATCGACTATCACGGTTTATTGAGCGAGGTATGAGCCAGGCACGGTCTGTCAAGAGACTACTATCACGGTGATCTTCACCGAAATCATGACGTTTAACGGCAGATTTCAAGTATTGTTAGCGCAAAATTCCCGAGAGAACCAGGTGCGCCAAAAATCCAGGGATCACATCTGTTTCTTGTGACGTCGTGAGGCTTGTAACCCGGTTTTATAAATTATTAGGTTCATTCCGCCCTTCTACCTCGTTCCAACGCGTTCCACGACCCACCATGCTCTCCGTTATTCGCCTCGCTTGTAACCCGAACAACCAACCCGAACCACGGACCCGAATAACGAACTTCAAAGCACCTTCCTTTGAGCTGCGCGCGCCCCGCTTCTGCATGGATTTCACCTCCGTTCCCCAGTCCGTTATGGTCTTGGTTCGCTTACCCAACATGGACAGAGAACAACAACAACTTTTCATTCCCGCTTGTGCGACAGCGATCTCGGCGTCTATTTTACTTCTTCGCTTCTTTCTCACTTTCAAGCCCGGCAATGACTTCCTCGCGCGGGTCGGGATTCTCGACGCGCCAACGGAAAAAGTTCTTCGAGGGATTGGCCAAGGAAGAATTAGATGGTTCAGGCTGGCCCGTCTGCTGGGCTGTCTCGGACTGCTCGTTCTTTCTATCCTTTCATCCGATTATGAACACAGAGAGGAGCTCCGCCACAAAGTGGACCGAGGAATCCTTCACAGTGCACCCTATGTGAGTCTCTCCCCACCTTATTTATCTCGATTTTTAACATTGGCCAGTTGTACGCTTCGGTTCTGGCGTTGCTCTCCATCAGTCCGAAGAATACGCGTCATCGACTAACAAGACATGCGAATTTCCTCTTGTTTCTTGTGCTATGTGTCTACGTCTACCGGGATTTGGTCCCTCTCGCCACTTTTAGCGGTGTTCCTGCGGATCTTGGTGAAGGGCGGATACTATGGGCAAAAATAGCACTCCTATTCGTCACTGCTGTGATCATTCCTCTGTTCACGCCTCGACAGTATATCCCTGTCGATCCTGTTAGTGAGTTTTCGGGATCCTTCTACCAGACAGAAATTGACCTCGATGAAAGAACCCCCAGGCGTTGATTAATCCAGAGCAGACTGCCTCGATATTCTCTTTTGCCTTCTTCTTCTTCCTCGACCGCATCGTCTTTCTTGCCTATCGTGAATCCCAGCTGCAGGAAGAGGAGCTATATCCCTTATGCGACTCAGATGCCTCCGCCCATCTCACAAACACAAGCTTCAAGGCAAGAGTCTTTCAATGTTCGTCTCATTATTCCTGCCTGAGCGGGCCATTCACAGTATTTGAAAAAATCGCACCGTCACATTTTCTTTGGACTCATGCGTATCTTCCATCGCGAATTCACTATCCTGGCTGGACTGCTCGTTTTGAGGGTCCTGTTCACTTTATCCGGGTATCGTTCTCCCTACTGCCCATGGCAGAACGATGTATTCATGTTGATGTTATGCAGGCCGTTTGCTATGAATCGGTTACTTCAGTATGCGCTCGCTTGCACCGCATTCGACGCTTCTGATCCCTGTATACTATAGGTATATCGAAACGCAAGATCAAGGCCTCGATAACGTTGTGCGGCCTTGGGTTTGGATTAGCCTGATTCTACTGGGTCCAGTGGCAGGTGCGGCAATTGTTCTGTGCGTGGAACGAAGCTTTACATGTTCCCTAGCATCGCTCGGGCAGCAGTTGTATATTTTCATCAATGTGTGTCAATTTTTCGAGTGAGAATACTTTTAACATAGTCCTGTTAGACCCGAACCCTTGTTCGAACCGAGGCCATTATTACACAACTCATATTTACCCACAGGCAAGTACGAGACCTTCGTAATTGGTCCGGATACTAACCCTTTTGCAGTTTGCGGATTCGCATGAAAGCTGAAACTACTGCGGCGAAAGATGTGCATGAAGACTCTTCGATAGTCGAGGGTCCGTCTACCGCCAGCAGTGGATCGGATGCAGACAGCAGAGCTAAAACCGTCACCCCAGAAAATGGTGAAAGCTCCCCCCTCTCAAAGAATGAATCCGCGACCGTACAGGCGAGCACCTCAAGTGTCACGTCGAAATCCAGCGAACCGTCCAAGCGCGAAGTCAAAAAGCCGGAAGCGAACAAATCCCAGGGAAGTCTGGTCGGAAAGATTAATAATCTGGTCACCGTGGATTTAGGAATCATAGGCTCGTAGTTTCGCTTTTCGCCATGTTTGAGCATGCCTGATGGCCACGGTTTAGGGGACAGCCGAGATTTTCTGTTCCTGGTGGTTTTTATTCCACTCCAGTTGATACTCGGGATCTGGTTCCTGTACGTTTTGTTGGGGTGGTCTGTCTGGGTCGGTGTTGGATCCATTGTTGTGCTTACACCCCTCCCTGGTTATAGTACATTCTTTTTGTTCGGGGTTCTCTTGCTGAAATATTTAGTGGCGAAGCTGGTTCAGTCAACACAAAAAGAGCGATTGAAACACACGGACGAACGAGTTCAATCCGTCAGCGAGGGTGCGTTGCTTGCTATGTAACTTTCACTCCGATGTTGACACAGTCCTAGCTGTGAATGTTTTCCGAATGGTGAGGCACCATTGTTTTACTATTCGTTTACTAATGAGTCCTAAGGTCAAACTGTTTGGATGGGAGGAAAAGATGAAAGCCAGAATTGAAGAAAAGGTACGTTGGACTCGACTTTCGACTTCCGTTTCTGATCCTGAGCAGAGAGATGGGGAACTTAGCTGGATCCGGAAGAGACGCATTATAGATATGGTCAATGGCACTGTCAGGTGTGTCGGTCCACAGTTGCGCACTTCGTCTTGACTTGAATATTATTCACAGCGTCCTCATCCCTGTCAGCGCTCTCTTTCATTAAATCGTGGCCTCTTACGCTTTGATTCATCTGCAGGTAACCACGATGACCCTCACATATGCCACATAGTGAGACTAATCCTTCTCAACGTGACGAGTATACTGACTGTTTCCCAGTGTCTGTACATCTTCTCTTGAACTTCCCGAGCTTCTAGCTGACCGCGGTGAAGACCTTGATTATGGGTCAACCCCTCAACGCATCTAAGGTTTTTTCCACCATGTCCGTTTTCGATCTCTTGAGGTGACTTTCTTTCACATCGGCTGTTATCCAATGCTAAATGGTTCCAGGGTTAACGTTGGTCAAGTATTCTACCCTTAAGTTGATTTTATGTCTATTGAACATAACCTTTCAGATCACCCGCTGGCTGACCCACCTAATGACGGCGAAAGTCTCAGTAGGCCTCTTATTGTTCTTTCGCACATCTTCTAAGTAACGATCATCTTTCGCCAGTTGGATCGTGTCAACGACTTCCTAAAAAACGTAAGCTCCAAGTTTGCGAGTAAGGACTTTTGTTTAATAGCAACACAGACGGAATTGCTGGATGCCTTTGACAAAAACGAGACCCCGGTTGGCTTCCCTGCAGAAGATGAGCGGATTGGATTCCGTAACGCAACTTTCTCGTGGTCGAACGAGTGCGATGGCTCGCCCACCCATTCCCGCCAATTCCAGTTGAAAATCGACGGCGAGGTTATATTTCGGCAGGGTCGAATCAATTTGGTGGTGGGGCCAACCGGATCAGGTGAGGGCCCTGGATTTCTTTGTAAATTCACATTGACCTTTGGCGATAGGGAAAACCTCTCTTCTCATGGCACTTCTGGGTAGGTCAAGTTTCTTTGCATTGGGACAGGTTGAGACGATTCTTCTAAGGCGAAATGCATTCCATTCCGTCGTTGCCGGATTCTTGGTACAATCTTCCACGAAGCTCCGGTGTTGCCTACGCTGCCCAAGAGTCTTGGGTGCTCAATGAAACTATTCGCTCTAACATCACTTTCGACACTCCATTCGACGAGGAACGTTACAAGAAAGTTCTGTACCAGTGCGCCTTGGAGCCTGATCTCGCTCTGTTCCAAGCCGGTGACCAAACTGAGGTGGGGGAGAAAGGTGTGCGGTTTTTTTCTCCCTGAATCTACTTCTTCCTGAGCACTTTCAAGGTCTTACACTTTCGGGAGGTCAAAAGGCACGCCTCACGCTCGCCAGGGCTGTTGTACGATATTTTCCAGTTGAAATTCGAATTCTTCCAAACTCTTTCAACAGTATTCGACAGCAAACATTTTACTTCTCGACGATGTGCTCGCAGCTCTTGAGCAAGTTCAAGTTCTCTTCCGCCGCACAATATACTGATTTATTCGCAGTGTCCACACCGCTCAATGGGTTGTCGAAAAATGTCTTGGCGGAGACCTAGTTGGTGGGTCTTTGTCATTTAATTCAGCACTCTCGTCGTGACAAACTCACGCAGAAACTCGAACGGTCATTCTTGTGGTGAGTGCGTTTATTATTTGCTGTGCCACGCTAAACAGAAGGCCAGACACACAATGTCGCATTGACTGAGCCAATTGCCGATTTTGTGATCAGCTTCGGATCTGACGGCCGCATACAAAGTCAAGGTGCCATTTCCGAAATAACGAAGCCTGGTCCCTTGGCGGCTCAGCTTCAACAAGACAAACAAATCCTTGCTAAGGAAGAAAAGGAAGCTGATGCCGAAGCCCCAACGGTTAAGCCTTCCGACATTGCAGATGGCAAGCTCATCGTAGCCGAGGAAATTCAACTGGGGCATGTGAGCGGTTCTGTCTGTTTGTCTTTGCTTCTTGACTTCATTCCTTTTTTATTCATTCTGCATTCTAGTAAAAATGTATTTCGCTGCCATGGGCGGCAGACACCCGATCTTCTTCTTCACGTTCTTTTTTGGTGCTGTTTTTGTCCAACAAGGCTTGGTTGCGTTGAGGACATGGCAGTTGGGTTACTGGGCAAAGCAGTATGACCAACGTCCTGCTGAAGAGGTGGACGTCGTATTGTAAGTTTGTTTCGAATGGCATTCACAACCATAGACTGACTGTATCGCAGTTATTTGTCGATCTTCAGTTTAGTTTGTTTTTCCTTCTACTTTTTTTTTCCGCTAAAAGGAAACAGTTGCGATCGTTGTTATCTCAACCATCGGTCTTTCTGCTTCATTCATCTGCCTTGTATTTGCGCAGTTAGGAGCATCAAAGGTGATACACGTCAACCTTGTCGCCTCGGTTCTCGGCGCTCCGTTAAGGCCCGCTATTCGTCTTTTCTTGGGACAGTCGTTGATGTTTTTCCCTGTTTTCAGATGGTTCGACGTCACTCCAACGTCTCGCATTATTGCGCGTGTCACGAATGACGTGAGAACTGTCGACGACTCTCTCGCTAGCGAATTTTGGCCTCTCACATCTATGATCACCTCTGTGCTGGTGCGAAAATATTTCGCACGACTGGATTCAACTGAACCGGATATATAGGCGAGATTCGTCGCTGTGGTTATCTATTGTCCCGTCTTTTTCTTTCCCGGTGCTCTCGTCGGCGGTCTGGGGGCTTGGGTTGGACAGATATACATGTCGGGCCAGCTACCAGTAAAGCGAATGATGTCCAACAGTCGAGCTCCCGTGCTTGCACAGTATGTATCCACAACCCATAGTTCTGCCAGTGTCATCTGATATCTTTTGTCGAAGTTTCGGCGATGCTATTGCTGGGTTGGGTCCTGCTGTTCCCTTCTTTCCGACCGTCAACTAATACACAACCTCTTTTTCTCAGTTTCTATCCGAGCGTTCGGAGCAGAGTCCAGATTCAGCACGGAATCGCTCGCCAGAATTGATAGATACACAAGGGCAGCCCGCAACTACTACAACTTGAACCGGTTAGTGTACTCTTCTGTTCAGGTCCTGAGACTGATGATAAGCTAGCTGGGTCTCAATACGTGTTGACCTTTTGGGCGCAATATTTTCTGCAAGTCTTGCCACCTATCTTGTCTACTATAAGCACGCTAGCGCAGCGGATTCTGGATTTCTCTTGAATATGGCAATCACGTTTACCAGTTGAGTCTTGTTCTTCCTCCTTCAACCTCAACTGTGGGCTCGTCGATTGATTCCCGCCCAGGCTTGCTTATCTGGGTTGTCAGTATACACGAGATCCGATTCGTCATTTATGCTTATGAGCTATTTGTAGGTGAGATATATTAACGACTTCGAAGTGAAAGGTAGATGAATCAGGCGCACCCTCTTCGTCACTCACTCATGCATTGAAACTCAGCCAATAGGTAAACTTACGCTTACACGACAATCACTGGCGAGTGACACTTACATCTGTTAGTCTTGAGCGGATCCAAGGATACATCAACATTGAGCATGAAAAGCCCGCAACAGAAGAGGGGAAACCGCCGGCGTATTGGCCTGCAAGCGGAGATCTTCGCGTAGAGGGTCTTTCTGCTCGGTATTCCGAAGACGGCCCAATGGTTTTACAAGATATCTCGTTCCATATCAAGTCCGGAGAAAGGGTTGGTGCTTGGTAAGTATTTCACTTTTTTTCAACTTCAAGTCATTTATTTATCCGTGGGGTAGTTGGTCGCACCGGTTCTGGAAAGGTATTTTTTTATCCCTGTCCCAGAAAGGATCGCTAATAGGTCGACAGAGTTCCTTGATGCTCTCTCTTCTACGATGCATCACAACCCAGGGTTCCGTGAAGTACGACGGACGGGAGACCTCGACGTTGAATTTGGATGCTTTGCGCTCCAGTATCACGATTATCCCTCAAGTCGCAAGTGGCGCGGAATCTCGACTAATTATTTCACGCTGATAACTGTGTTTCTCAGCCTGAGCTTCTCAGCGGCTCGTTACGCGCGAACTTGGATCCTTTCGGCCAATATGGCGATGTAGAACTCAACTACGCTCTCCGCGCCGCCGGCCTCTTTGCTCTCCAAGATGAAATGGACGAGGGTCGCATCACTTTGGACAGCACCATTTCTACGGGCGGGACCAATTTCTCAGTTGGACAAAGGCAGATATTTGCTTTGGCAAGGTGAAGTTGCGAATGCTGGATCACTCGACGGCGGCCGTCTCACATGAACGTTTATAGAGCGATTGTACGGAGGAGCAAGATCTTAATTCTGGATGAAGGTCAGTTTCTCCTCTCCGAAGTTTGTCTGTACTCGACTCATGCTCTCGAAACAGCGACCTCCGCCATCGGTAACCTCTTATGACACCAAGCCTGCTCTTCACACATTGATTTGGCCGTCTAGATTACAAAACGGACTCGATCATTCAGACTTCCCTTCGCCAAGAGTTGCGTGGGGATGTATCTTTGATCACAGTGGCACACAGATTGCAGACAATTATGGATGCGGATAAAATTGTACGTGTCGAAGTTGTTGTCGAGAGCTGGCTAATGCATGTCCGTTTCAGATGGTCCTCGACGCGGGACGTATCGTGAGTTATACATCACTTTTATTGATACTCTACACGGCTCATGTTATCCTCCAGGTTGAATTCGATAGCCCCCACGAGCTGCTGAAAATGGTCGACGGCAAGCTGCGTGCATGGGTGGAAGAATCCGGCGATCGAGAAGCGTTGTACGCTATGGCAAGAGGAGACCGAAATTAAGAAGAATCGATCGCGCTGGACGTACTGAATCTGGTATTCTTTGAACCTGTAGCCTTGGCGCGCATCTTTTCATTTTGTTAGATAAATATGGCTGTCGGTTACCCATACGGTCTCCCCCTAAGGTTGCACTTGATCCCTCGAGGTCAAAGTCCCATAATACGCAACTCCCTCATAAAATATTCACGGGTGGCCACTACCTAGGGGTGGCCGAATACCCAGTGACTGATACTTATTATATTACTTAGTCACAACGCGAGATATTTCTCACTCAACATTCAAGATATATCTTGTCTTGGGTGGTAAGATATTTTTTCCCTCAACTCTCGATATAACTGCTTGCTCAGATTGTTCATTCTTACCCCAAGTTATACGATATACTTCCAGGCCTCAAGATATTTGCATACCTTTCAGAAAGTATTGGGTCCACGCCTCGCGATACATATGGTTTTATTTTTTTACAAAGGGGACAGCATAGGCCTTCGTATGCACTAGACCACAGTAAACTTCGTTTGCGAGGTGTTAGTGAATCTCAATGAGTGTCCCCTTCGTCGATGCGATTAGCTCCTCCACTTTCCCTCGCAACTCCTTAATAGGTACCCCCGCGGGAGCTGTGCTCGCGATCCGTCGAACGCCATCATGTAATCGCGAATCGCTTGCCCGCAGTGGGAATATATACTCTGAGGTCGATTCAGGCGTGGAACAAACCCGCATGATAAATAGCTCCATGCGCCCGTGACTCTCTTGCACCCGGGCAACAAAGTCGCGATATTGTGCCAGACCAGCGTCAGACTGCTGCTTTTCGTTCTCCTCGTCGCTAAGAATGAAAAGCCCCAGCGCAACCGGGGCTACGGTGAAGTCGAAGACGTTTAAGAATTGGGCGGTAGGCAATTCCCGCAAATAGCCAACTTGCGAAAGGAGAATGCTGGCCTTTGCGTCCTCATACGTCGCGTGAAGAAGATTGCGTAGGAATGACATTCCTCGCTTCGGCAAAGGACACGGGTGAGCTAGAATAAACTGATGAGCACTAGAGCCCACGACAAAAGCTGGTGCAACTGACAGAGGCGAAGCCACCGGCGTCTCTGGCAAGAAATGCGATGCCCCCCACGGTCCCAGTCCAGAGCTTGGCATCTCTCCGAGCAATAGTACACCTCCTCACAATTGGAGCATTGTCTGAATTTGTTTTTCGCAGCAATATTCCCACACTGCACGGATAAGTTAGTTTTAACTTCAATAAAATTGCAAACGGTAGACTTGCCTGCATATTATCGCAGGCCAACATGGATTCTCGCTGCGGGGAATGATATTGATTTAAAGCCATGAGATTTACCCTGCAGACATGGTAAAACGTCCTGAAGTCGTCAAATATCGAAGAGCCCTTGAACGCTTCGCTCTGGGTCAAAGCGACCATCTCGGAGCCCATCAACGCGGGCCCTAGCTCCATGAGGACTGCACGATGAATGGAGAGGCGGAGGAGAATGTCTTTGAAGAGGGCTGAGACAAGAGTGAGTGGGACCCCCCGAATCTCCTCCCTGCAAACATACGAGACAACGCCTCGTATAAATCCTGCTTCGAGCGCCTCTACAATGCGCTCATAGCTCGGGGCAGTGCTGAATGCAATGAAAAGAAGACCCAGACACGCCTGTATGACCTGAATCGCGCCGTCGATTTTGGAGTTTGTGAGGGCACATAATACGCGAGCGAGACCCGGTACAATGCCATGGGGACCACTCGAGCGTACCATTTCAAACGACTTATCCACGTCTGTGACAAAGGTGAGGATTCTGTCGAGAAAGCGGAGCGCAGGAGAATCCTGGGGACTGGCCAGGAAACAGTTGATGTGATTTACGACGGCGAGGGCGAATTGCGAATTGCCACCGACGCCGTCGAGGAATTCCGCCATGTAGTTGGGTCTCCACCTCATCGATTCCCAAAGGAGGACATCAGAAAGCGACTTGACGACGGTGTCTGGTAGATACGTATATCGGAAGAGATCATCGGCCGGGAGGCGTAGGATGAATTCCTGGGCTTCCACAAAAACAACCCAAGCCCGCGCGAGAAGAACACGCACGCCGGGTGTTTTGCGTATCAAGTTGTCAGTTGCCTCGTGCATTTGAACCTACGAAGCAGGGTGATGAAATAAACGCAGATTTCCATCTCTGACGGGTAGCCAGGAAGGAAGTTGCGATATGTGTGGATAAACTCGATCCATGGCCATACGCGTCGCCACAGGTCCGGGAATGCATCCATGGGTATTCCGGGGAGAGCACACAGAGCTCGTAAACAAGTAATCGGCCGATCAACCCAGGAGGAGTCCATCTCAGTGAACAGTAGCATCGTATCCAGGCGCCCTGGCGTAGGGATCCGCTTGGAATCCAGATTGGCGTAAAAACTGGGAAGGAGAAGGACCTTGTGTGGGCTGGCGCCCGTCAAACCAATCCAATTGTGGAAGAATCGCAAAACCTCCAAACTGCCATAACTTCCATGGGCGGCGACCGTGGCCAGAGCCTAAATAAAAGTCAGATCGGGCCGGCTGGGCGAATGGGACGTCGTACCCTGAGGCCCAGAGGTAGTTCCAAGAACTTAGCACAACGCAACCGCAGGTTTGGCATCTCCTGTCTCCGTGGGTTTGGGGCAGCGGGAAAAAAGCAGGTGGCGGTGCAATAGCTTGGCGCTATTGTTTTCAGTTCGGGTCGGCATTGCGGCCCGGCGAGCTCAAACGGAATCGAAACTGTCAGCGTAAATCCGCTGGAGATATCGCCCGTATAGTCTCGTTCCCAGCGTTTTAGGGCGTGCTCAGACAGAGAGCAGCCCCAGTAATTCTATACGGAGATAATAATGTCGGGTTGTTGAGATGATATCGAGGCAGAATTTGATGGGAAAAAGACGGGGAGCACCGCCCTATAACGTCTGGTGCAATTTAGTCGCAAGACGTGCGATCGATGTGACACAACTCGCAGGTCACACCTGTGACGAAGTGCAACTTGGGGTCATATAGCTACTTCTAGGGTCTGAAAAATTGGGAACACCTGGGAAGGTTCCTTTCATATCATTATATCCCCAGAGTGAAGAGTGGCCACAATTTGCGAGATTTTAGTGAGATTTCAACGAAAAATGATTGAGATTATCAGGGCCATAATAATTAATATAGACGGTAACTCGTCCGATTAAGCCTACCATACATAAGGGAAGACTCAGCAGAATACATTGAACAAGAAATTTGAGACGCCGGGGGCGGAATGAACGAAATCGAGTCAATCACACGTCTTGCGGTTGAATTGCACCAGATCTTTGAGGGGTGATGGCGGTGGGTGATTTTTTGATTTCTGTGCCCCAGATCACGGCCGTCTCCGAAGCCATCCTCCGAAAAGATCTGGAGCCGAGATTATCGCCCATATCGATCCTGAGATAACGAGGAAGTCAAATATATGACAGTCTATACTGGACAAAACCCCAGTGCGCACGGATGCCAATGAATGCGCACGGATGCACATGGATGTCATGCGCATCAATGGCGGATCAATGCGCACGAGTGCGCATCCATCATTGAAGTTTGAATTATCCACTGGATGCCACCCGATCCAGCATTGCCACCTAACCTCTCCTCCCTCGCATTGAAATATTCCTCCAGCCACTTCGGCTGTTACAGATCCTTCAACCGGGGTCTGCTCTATGTTCCGGTTTGCCATTGATTGATAATTTTGTGGTGGGTTAATCGGCTTGAGCTGCTTAACACCGCTTCAATCACTTATCTTCGCTCAATCTGCTTACTTGGCTTAATCTGCTTACTAGGCTTAATTCTTGTTACTTGTCTCAATCCGCTTGGACGGCTTAATCTGCTCAAAGCAGTTGGTAGATAGCTATGTATTATATTCAATGCAGTATTATACTGTGTAGTGCTTCAGCTTAATCTGCTTAAACTGGATTAATCTGACTTCACGCAAAGACATGGTTGGCTTAACCCAACCTGAGCTAGGGACAGCTTGTGGTTTTTCTACACTTCCATTAATGCTAACTGCACTTGCAGGAGTTTACCAATGTTACCTTGCAGATGTCGAAGTCGAAGATACCGACTCTTCCAGGGTTCTGCCCATGTACAAGCAGATGCTACAACATCTAACCAAGGTCTCGGAGGACGCTGGGCTCCCATCTGCACTTTGGCTTGCCGTGGGCGCTGGCTTGGTGAAGCTCAAGCATTACTACAATAAGGCACAAAACTGTCAATTCTATGTGATTGCTATGAGTAGGTCATATTTCTTCCTCACTAATTTATATCTGAGCACTGTTAGTTCTCCATCCCTGCCTTGGCCTGTCATTATAACAACTGAGGTACGAGGTTCCAGTTATAGTGTCTGTTTATAAGAGACTAGCCTGTCATGGTTTGCGGCACAGATAGATGGCAAAGAGGGAATGGAAATGTACTAAGGTGCTTTCCAGTATACATACCAAAGCTACAAGAAGATATTCAATGACAAGATGCGCACCAACAATACGGTACCAGCCGCAGTATGTACTGCCCGCCCTGCCGGCTCACCATCCTTCCTTGACAGGGTCTTTTCCTTCAATGTTGCCGTGGGCCTTCTCCCAGCTATCCAAGTTGGTGAGCTGGAATTCTTTTATGCAGCACCCATAACCTATGGCACTGGAAACCGCAATATTCTGTTCTATATCTCTTCTACTAGAGAACACGAGAGTTTTTTGAGATGAGTCAAGATCAAGACCAACTGAGACTTGTTCACGTCCTCCTCAAATAACGCGACACAACGGTTTCATTCGAGTCCCACACGGCCGGAATTACGGTCATCTTAAAAGAGGGATAAGTCCTATTCCAATTTCCGCGATTCCAACTGGATTACCGAACGATGCAAGTTGTGTTACCGCCGAAGGGTCCAAATGAATCTGACCGTGAAAGACATGTACATTCGATTGAATTTGCCCCGGCCCGACATGGATCATTACAGTTGCTGCAAGGCCCAGCCGATTCGCAGAAGACCTTGGAAATATTTACCGGCTCTAAAATTGGACCAGCGAAAGAGCTAATTCCACTTCCACTTTGTTCTCCGATAGTCTTATAGCAATCACGACCCCTTTGGGAAGACACCGACTGATTATGTAATTGCAGTGGCTGTGCCACCAGGCGTTCTTCCTTTGTACCGCAGCCAGAAGGCGCTGGATAAATCAGAGAATATTCATGCGCATACAGGAGGCATATATAATCATTTCTTACTGCGACAGTTAAGCCATACGGGGGGGCAATACATCAATACGAGATCAGCCTGAAATTTCATCAGAAATTTTGCCTTGGCAAGTTAATCATATATCGTCGCAAGCACTCGATTAGCTGCTTAGAGATGAGTGAAGACCCTGACTATTTTCGAGTTTTCTAGGTCTCCAAATATTTCTAGATTTATCGCTGCAAAGTATGCGCCGCGACGTGGTGTTCAAAAATTAGTCCTTGTCTTCCTGATGGGATTGTGATTACTAACAGACCATATACGGATACTTACTTGTTCGTCATCCGTTTCTCTGTAACAGAGACTAGTTCTCCGATGTATAAGAACACCGGATCACGAACGTGACGCGTAGGGTTCTATTTGGAGGTCTATTATTTGCCCGAATATAGGTGCGGCGGTGGAAGCTCGAGGCAATTATTAGAGGCCGACCTCTTAGAGATTAAACAACCTAAGACATCTGGTATGTACTGTAATACCCGAGTGCCCACCAAGTGCCCGCTAAGGTGCATAAATACGAAGGTTCTGCTCGCATATCATCTTCCAAGCCTATAATGCTCTACAAACTACCGAGGTACGAGGTTCTTTCGTTTGTAGTGTCTGTCTATGAGAGACTAATAATGCTCTTCGCTGGCCTCGTCGTTCGCTAGTCTCTCGTAGACAGACACTACAAACGAAAGAACCTCGTACCTCGGTAGTCTGTAGTCTGTTGATCACCTTGATCAGTTGATTGCTCGCCGCTGTTATCACCGATCAGTAAATTTTTCTGCCATTGAACACACTTTAGCAACGCGTTTTTCAACCATTTGAGGTTGCATTCAAGTTTAGGGTGTCGAAAACTTCAAGTTCTCCCACGGAGTCGTGGTGTTTGAGTTAAAGAACATCAATTCCGAATTTTGATGGCCTGGCGCACGGCAAAGGCCGTGAACGTCGTCTGCACGGAAGAGGGCCATTTAAACAATTCTGAAGAGGCACATTGTTTGAGAAGTAATTTATGATGCATCTCCCTGCTTCAGAAGTTGTGAACTGGATGCTGAGATGTTTGAATGCTTTGTAAGGGAAATTGAAACTCCGATGATTAGTATTAAGGTCGGCGAGCAATCACCGGTGGTGCGGTAAACTACAGACTACGTCGTCGCCCTCTTCAGCTTGATTTCTTCCGACTACATATGCCCACAGCCATAATGTACCCAACGACGTCCATTGCTCAGCGGATTCACATGCCAGCTTCGTGCACAACAGCTACACTTACAACGCACCCGTGCACAAGTTCACCGGGATCACCAAATCGTGGTTCGACGTCCAGTGGTATGTAAGTGTAGTATCTCCTTGTCCTTAATCACCCTCGTATGTACACTGTCTCTGACATATGTTGATCGCAGGGCGGGGCTGTAGTGAGCAACACAACCGGCACTGATGGTGTGCCCAGCGCCACCCGCTCGGGTTTCTGGAGCGAAACCCCATTCCACGAAACGCTCACGATGTATTCCCTGGACGCGGATGCACTGGCGTACTTGTTCCGCGGAGAGGGCCTGATCTATGTGCCCCCGGATCAGCCCGCGGTGCATATCGATGGGTATACGGAGACGATGCATATCGAGAGCATCTGCGGCGGAGCGGCCACATATATCAACATCAGGTCGTATCTGTGCTCGAATGACTCGACGCCAGCGTACGATCTTTTTTACACGCTCCATATGGTCGCTTTCCAGGGAATAGCTGCGAGGATACATGCGACAGTGATGGGGGGAGACTGTCCTCGTGAGTTGCTCGCTATAATCCTCTCGGGGGGAGTTCCTGACAGAGTATATATGGGCAGAGAAATCTAATTGTGCGAAATCGAAAGATAACATGAGAGATCCAATATTTTTGGGACAGTTCTAGTTCAAATTCAATACCAGTAGCCCCAAATTCATGTCCAGCCCAAATCCGTGTACATTTGAATTTATTTTCTATGTGACCGGTCATCTCTTCTCGCAAGTACTATTTCCCACCGGCTAACCGGCCACCTAAGCAATTTCTTCCCCCAGCGCAGAGATACTGTCGAGTGGGTGCCGGGAAATGTGCCCGGAATTGAAGATACACATTTAAAGAGTGAGTTGGAACCTTTGCCCGAATTTATTCGCGCCGATTTCGCGTTTGCCGAATATATTTCGGCGATAGACCCGAAACGGGGATAAACGGGCTAACCGGCCACCCAACCAAATCACCACTTTGTGCGCCGACCACTCACCCTAGCACATCCCAGGTAGTTAATACACTGTATATGCATTATTAAAAAGTGGTATAATGTATGTCCGAGGTGTATTCGTGGTATATGTATTGAACTTTCCAGCCGGGGAAATGGCAGGAATTGGGGTGTCGAAGAAATAGGCTTGCCTCCGAGGCGCAGACCGCAGATACGTCGCAAACTCAACTGTTAGCATATATATAAGAGCCATTTCAACATACCCAAGTGTCAAATCCGGCGCCAGATGCCCAAAGACCTTCCAGCAAAATGCATCTCCCTCTGCAAGTGGAATTTGTTGATTCTAAGTAGTAGCTTGCCGTGACCAAGATAAAAATCACCTAACAATCCACAAGTCTGGGGGTATACAGAATGGTGTATCTTGAGCACGCTGCCCAAATTTTAGATCCGCCGCCGATGCGAGTCGTTCGCGATTGAGGGGACGGGATCGAGCCGCTCCAAATCACGGTGAGGTCTTCTTGCGGCCTCCAGGGGGTCAGATCGATGGGTTTTGGCAAAGAAAATAATACAAGGTCATTGGCCTAACAAAAGCGAAGAAAACGAACCCCGAAACTTGTAAATTGGTGAAGATTTCGTGGAGAAACCGGGGAGACATGAGCGTGGAAGCGGTTCGGAGATAAGAAACGGCATTGATCCCCCATCATCTTGATCGTAAACATGCCGTAGCTTCTGATCGCCGAGCCGAATTTCATCCAAATTCAACACAACGCATTGTCTTAGGACCAGTACCATCCCACCAACCGAAGTTTCCAAGAATTAATGTTGGGGGCTCTTTTATCGAGCAAGTGGCCGGTTGGCTCGTCTGGCCGGTTGCCCGGTAGGCAATAGTAAGCGACTGAACCGACCCATATAATACTAAACGCTGACGCCGCACACTTGGTTTTAACTTTTCACGAGCTCGTACAAATTCGCCTCAGCGCAGCTGTCGCCGCAACATGCCGGACGGCGACGCAACCGGAGATACTCCCACGGTTCAACCCTGCAATGTACACCACGCTGCGCCACGTTGCCGCGGCCGGAGTTGTTTGTGTCTTGGTGGTAACGACTGATATGTTTTTTTCTCCGGAGAAGCAACATGTACATAGGCCAGAGTTTCAAATGCCGAACCAAATTGAATGGTGGCTCCCGGAGGTTTATGTACTGGTTTGGCGCCGGAATTACTTGCCGCCGCGCGTCGCTGGGCTTGGTCGAGCTGAAACAACCGAATAATATTTTGCACGGCGGGGTGGAGGGCGCGAGATCAGCGATGTGTGATTGATGTCTTGCTCGGGTTACGTGCTGGCAAGGGACAATTTGAGTCGACCGGAAAGGCTGTGAGCTTCTTGTTGCCATTTTACGGCAAAAAGTGGTCAAAAGGGACTAAGTAGGAACTCGAGTAGGAGGAGCTAAAAAGGAGCAGCAACTTTGAAACGAGGTCTGTGATTTTTGAACCAGGAAGACAAATAGGAGAGTACCCCTCCTTGCGCATGCCTTCGGGAAGTCTCGGCCACCTCTGAATTCAAACTCGGAGACATACTTTCCCGCCCACGTCATCTTCCGCCACGGCTCAGGTCGACGACTGCTCGGGGCAGTGGCAACCGCCAATCGAAGCGTGCTCAAATGCTCGACCATCTGGAGGACCAGCATCGGGAACTTCAGAGCGCTCGCTTTCAGCGGCAAATTACGGAGCTTATAGATGGTCTATCTATCATCTGACTCGGACTCAGAGTTCAGTTGGTGTGTCCGATCCTGTTTGCGAAAAAGTTTCGTACTCGATTCTCCTGGTTGCCTTCAACCTGGAAGCAAATAGGAGATCTACCAGCCAGGAAACCAACCAGGAAGGGAAAAAGGAGTCGAGTAGGGGTACTTTGGACGGTACTATTCGCTTGTGTTTGAGCTGTATTTAAGTACGGAGGAAAACAAGTGCTGCAATTACATGTATTAGTTCGCCAAAAGGAAATGATCACTGTGGAGTAGACTCCGGGGAGAATGTACAGAATAAAATCATTGGGCGTGAGTATTAATATGTATTCCGGCGAGAGTATTTCGATTCGAGCAAATCCTATCCGGCCACCCCCAAGGTCGCAGTAAGTCCAGGCTAACTGCGTGGTGGTATCCGCACTAACCTTGCTCTTTTTTTCCTTTTTAGAGCCCTAGAGCCAACAGGAAAGCCGGCTCGACGCCCAGTAACTTCAGGATCCGCTTGTGAGACTGGCGGCTGAGCATGGTGGAACATTGTATTTCCCCCCAGTGTTATTTCTCCTTTCAATGCGATGTATCTGTATTTCTTGAATAATATATCGAATCGAATCAGATAGAAGGATGGAAATTTCTCAAGGGTTAAGCTCAACCATAGCCACAGCGTTAGCCGCAGATCAACTAACGCTGCAAGCCGTTCAAAAATTCCTAGGGTGTTTGAACAGAGAGATCAGAGAAGACCTCCGGTTCTGGGTTTATGATTTTTTAGCGATAAATAATGTCATATGGGGTTCTCTCAAACGTTGAAATTTGCGTTTAACTGATCTTCAAGGTTGAACTTGGGTTGAACGCTGAACGTTGACCGTTGAACTCGGCCGGTGATCGCCGAACTTCACGCAAAGCGTGACCAGCCTGAGGGTCGTGACCTGCTTGCCACGGAACTCAATACTGGATGGATTCTGGGGCAGAACTGGTGTGTTTCTTCGTTGCATGTGTGCACATATAATCCTCATTGCCAATATTCGAAGCTCACTTCGCCCAGCCGGTGCTGCGAATGCGGCCCCCAAAAGAGCCCCGCATTATGCTGCATATGCAGCGTGGCTATTTCCGCAATATCCATTTGCACAAACGGTTTCGATATGTCCGTTGCACCTGGGACACGGTACCACACGCTCCTGAACAGCAACGAGCCACCCGACGAGTCAGAGTTGACCTTCGTTCGGTCGGTCGCGTCGACAGTCGACGCATCCTTGGAATATCTTGATCACAAAATTGCGAACTTACCGGAGAATATGAAACGGTTGGAGGAAGAACGGGCGTCGTTGTTCAGATATCGGGCGCGGAACAATGTCATCCTCTCCTCGCTCCGTAGAATGCCACCGGAACTGCTTCGCGAAATATTTTCGTGGACATTGCCTATACTCGAAGACGCCGCGGGAGTCACTCTTGGCATAGAACAGAGTCCATGGCTGTTGACTCAGATCAGTGGCCGTTGGAGAGCGGTTGCCTTCTCGACCCCTTCGTTGTGGTCGCAGATTTTCATCGACTATCGCCACAGCCATATAAATCCGGATTCTTCGACATATTCTCCGTCCTTAATCAAGGCCCAGCTCGATTATGCCCAAAAACTGAAGATCCATTTTTATGGGAGTCAGGAAATCGATCTTCGCCCCCAGATCGATATGTTCAAACTCCTGACGCAGCACTCCTCACGCTGGGAGGAGCTCAGTGTTGGATTAACTGCCGAAATGGTATCCATCCTGGTGGCTCTTCGCGATCGGATTCCATCTGTACGGAGATTATGGATCGAGTGGAGCAGCCGGGAAGATCAAATCGGAGTGCGGTCCATCGATTGCTTCCAAACGGCGTCTTCCCTGGTCGACATCAGTATCTACAACGAATTTCGCTTTGTACCGGTCCTACTTCCGGTCCATCAGCTTACCCGCTACGACATAGACTGTCAGTTGGAAGAACATATACGCGTATTGAAGCAAACTCCGAACGTTATCGAAGCCCGCATCGACATTGCTTTCGACGAAGAAGCTTGGCCAGATTCTCTCGAAACCGTCGATTTGTTACGTCTCCGACGCCTGTACATCTCGCCTGCGGGAGCATTGAAGTACTTCAAGGTTCCTGCCCTGGAGGAACTCGCACTGGATGACGGCGGAGAAGATATCTTTCCGCCTTCCCGTTCTCTCCTCGACCGGTCCTCGTGCTCCCTCCGACGACTCTGCCTCCAGTCTCCTACAGCCCATGCAGCCACCGAATTCTTACAATGCTGTCCTTCCCTGACTGAACTCTTACTTCTCCACGACGACGACAACCGAAGCGACGAGATCAACGCAGTGATCTCGGCCCTCACTCTACCCAACTCCCCAGGAGACCTAGCGCTCGCCCCTCAGTTACATCTCATATTCTTTGGATGTGACGATGAGAGTCACCTCGATTACAAGGCGTATCTCGAGATGCTGCAATCGCGGCGTGGGGCCGAAAACTGTGCCCTCAAAAGCGCCGCACTGCTCATAGTAGATGGACTCAAGCCAGAATCGCAGACGATTCGTAGTCTGCACACGCTCCGTCAGGAAGGGTTGGATCTTTTGTTATTGGAGGGGTTCAAGGCGAGCGATGAAATGCTGCTTTGGGACCACGGCCCGTCATGGAACTGAATGTGCTGCCCATCCACGGCGGTACGTACATCGACGATCCTCACTTTGTTTCCCCGGAACTCAACTTTTCTTCTTCGTCTAGATGTTCCTCGTTGCTGTTTCGATAAAAGCAACATGAATGGTATAGATGTACTCGTAAATTTGCCGCTCGAACATTGATCCGCCTCCCTGACCCCTGGCCAATTTCTTGGGACGAATTGGTATCCACGTGCATGAGTCTTCGCAGAAATCATTTTTTGCCTTACTGTCGCAAGCAGAGAGGCAAAGTGCGAAAGTAGGCTTCGCATATTAACACATTCCCTCAAATGTGAATTTCAGGCTGGTGTTCATCGTGAATATCTTTAGCTTGTCCAATAACAATGGTGGCTCGCTAGATCCTTCGCCCTTTGCGGCGTGCATGCAACCCGCACGCGCCGACGGTTCAATTCTACACTATACACCACGTTGGCGCCGGCGGATTTGCGTCCTCATGGTAATGGCGGTTGTCGAGTGGTCGATAAGGGTGGATCCAAGCCCAGTGAATGATGATTCATTTTTCTCTTTGCGCACTTGCAGTCTCACTAGAAAGATTTTAAATGTCTAGATTCAGACCCCAGCTTATGTGTCTCATACGTCTCAGGCCTCATTCTTAGGCCCGGCTTTGGGAGCCAACATCAAATATTGTGCTTGGCTCGGGTAGGGCTCAATTAAACCGAGAACGTCTTCCTCAACTCTGCAAACGTACCACTACCGCCTTATGGCGACGTCGATAGTAAGCGCCAAGCTTATAGGTGTTAAACGACCCGGCATCTGGCCTTTGCACGAGGTGGCGGGATGACGGACTGCCCCGGAAACTTGTGCTTGCTCCCACGGTTCAACCCTGCGCCAAGTTGCCGCGTCGGATACCGTTGCGCGTCCGAATGGAAATGGCGGTAGTCAAGCCTCATACATAACTCCTCGCGGAAGTTGCCTGAAGTTACTGGAGAATCGGCTCCACTTTTGCCCGGGCACATACAGGGGGGGGGGGGGGGGGTGAAAAATTACTGGCCTTGGCGCCCATCTTTCCATTTGTTATAAATACGACTGGCGCACTTCAGATGTGCGCCAGATCGATGGTGAGCAATGGTGCCATCTTTGAACTGAAATGCAATGCAAACTCTAGAGTCGATGATATATAACTTGGAGCTGAAATTGAACTTACTTCTGACGCGATCAGCTGACCGTACTGCCACATACTGGTACGCGCTAGTCATTGTTGTCGGTTGTCGACGTTCCGCGGATCTTCTGTTCTATGTCTCTTTCACCAGAGAACGCGAGTCTTGGGAACGAATCAAGATTAAGACCAGTCGAGCCTTGCCCTCGTCTTCCCCAGATAACGCGACGCGACGGGGAACCCGTTACCCGCTTCGTCTGAGTCCCACACGGCTTGAACTGGTGATCACCTTGGAAGAGGCATGTAAGTCCTATTACTATTTCTGCGATTACAACTAGATTACCGAACGGCACATGTTGCATTAATATTACATCCGTCTGCCTGAATGGGATCGTGAAGGACATGTATATTCGATTGAATTTTGCCCCAGCCCGACATAGGTTGCTTGCTACATAGACCGTTTGCAGTTGCCGCAAGGCCCGGCCTGTTCGCGGAAGACCTTGGAAATAGTTACCGGCTCTAAAATTGGACCAGTGAAAGAGCTAATTTAACAACCGAGGTACGAGGTTAATGTTTATAGCGTCTGTTTATAAGAGACTAGAGCTAATTCCACTTCCGCGTTTCATAATCCCCGAGTACGGTATAACATGCACATAATTTTCGGTGATAAATACTGCCATAACAATCTGATGTCTTGTGAAGAGGCTTCCGCCCGATGTTGTTAAGCCGCAGTTTCGGTCACTCCGGATGTCCTTGGTTCTCGAACTCAAAGTATAGGGAGCGAGAGATGAGCATGCCGTTCAAAACTTGAAGTAAGGATGATCGGTCTAACGATTCTGACCTCTGAGTCGTGGGTTCGTTGTATGTTACTTAGGCTGTATTACTATACTGTAACTTTCCGCCTGTAAGTAGACCGCGGTGCATATCGATGGGTATACGGAGACGATGCGCATCGAGAGCATCTGCAGCGGAGCGGCCACATATATCAACATCAGGTCGTATCTGTGCTCGAATGACTCGACGCCGGCGTATGATCTTTTGTACACGCTCCATATGGTCGCTTTCCAGGGAATAGCTGCGAGGATACATGCGACGGTGATGGGGGGAGAGTGTCCTCGTGAGTTGCTCGCTATCATCCTCTCGGGGGGAGTTCCTGACAGAGTATATATGGGCAGAGAAATCTAATTGTGCGAAATGGAAAGATAACATGACGGATCCAATATTCTTGGGACAGTTCTAGTTCAAAATTCAATACCAGTAGCCCCAAATTCATGTCCAGCCCAAATCCGTGTACACTTGAATTTATTTTCTATGTGACCAGTCAGCTCTTCTCGCAAGTGACGATTTCAGCTCTCTCGCGACGCATCTCTTCACCAGGATAACGGCCCTTGGTGCAATGTTGAACGAATGAGAGCCAAACGAAGAGAGACGGGAAACAGCCATTCACAGAGCGAAAAAAAATGTAAGAGGAAGAAGCGACTGAACCGAAGCGGAGCTCTCCATATAATACTAAACGCTGACGCCGCACACTTGGTCTCAACTTTTCACGAGCTCGTACAAATTCGCCTCGGCGCAACTGTCGCCGCAACATACCGGACGGCGACATGGCAACCACAGATACTCCCACGGTTCAACCCTGCGTACACCACGTTGCTCCGTGGTGCCGCGGCCGGGGTTGTGTCCTGGTGGTAATGACTGATATGTTTTTTTCTCCGGAGAATCAGCATGCGCATTGGCCAGAGTTTCAAATGCCGAACCAAATCGAATGGTGACTCCCAGAGGTTTATGTACTGATTTGGCGCCGGAGTTACTTGCCACCACACGTCGCTAGGCTTGGTCGAGCTGAAACAACCGAGTAAGATTTTTGCCCGGGGGCGGAGGGCGCGAGATCAGCGATGTGTGATTGATGTCTTGCTCGGGTTACGTGCTGGCAAGGGACAATTTGAGTCGACCGGAAAGGCTGTGAGCTTAAGGGGCGCAGTTGGGAGTGTGCTGGTAGGTCGAGGGACATGGGGAGCAAAACAAGCTGCTTCTGCCGTATGATTTGACCCAGATTCGAAATTAAATTGGCTTACAACGCCGGGATGTGGTTCATTTCACCCAAAGGAAAAGAAGGACGGAGGATCGATCGATCACTGTGGAGCAGGAGACTTCGGAATGAGGACGTATAGAATGAATATTGATAACTGGTGCACAATTCGAGCGCGGAAACAGCTAAGCACGTGAAGCACGACAAGCGACAAGCTCAAGGGGGCTCGGGTCCCATGGTTCAACCTTGCGCGCGTATATACTGTATTACATGGTAATGGCGGTAAAAGCTACATCGCATGGTTTTGAATTCACGGATTGATGTGTGGTTTTCCCCGGAGAATCAGCATATATACAGCCTGACCCAGATTCGAACCGACCGTCGGACGATGTGGCCATGGTTCAAACTTCATTTAATTCCGCCCCCAGATTTATTTATCATTAATTAATCCCCTTCAAAGTTGGTCCTATTTCTTTTTAATTCCCGTACTCGGTTCCTTGTTGCCATTTTACGGCAAAAAGTGGTCAAAAGGGATTAGGTACGGACTCGAGCCGGAGGAGCCAAAAAGGAGCAGCAACTTTGAAACGGGGTCTGTGATTTTTGAACCAGGAATTTAAGACAAGTAGGAGAATGCCCCTCCGTGCACATGCCTTCGGCACGTCTCGGCCACCGCTGAATTCAAACTCGGGTATGTACATACTTTCCCGCCTACGTCATCTTCTGCCACAGCTCATGTCGGCGACTGCTCGGGGCAGTGGTAACCGCCGATCGAAGCATGCGCATGCTCAAATGCTCGACCGTCGATATCTGGAGGCCCAGCATCGGGAACGTTGCCTTCAGAGTGCTCGCTTTCAGCAGCAAATTACGGAGCTTATGGATGGCCTATCATCTGACTCGGGCTCAGAGTTCAGTAGGTGTGTCCGATCCTGTTTGCGAAAAGTTCCGTACTCGATTCTCCTGAGTGCCTTCCTGGAAGCAAATATGTAGGAAAGCAGCCAGGAAACCAACCAGGAGCGGAAAAAGGAGTTGAGTAGGGAAGCTTTGAACGGTACTAATATTCACTTATGTTTTAGCTGTAGTTAAGTATGGAGTCTGGAAAAAAGTGCTGCAATTACATGTAAGTACTTGGTGACTTTTCGTAAGGGTAGAAATATGTTTTTGAGTAGATGTATAAATTTTGTTACCATATGGAGGCAGCTGTCAGGACCCCATCGTCCTCAGATCTCATTACAGCGTGGTTCAGAGGCTTTCCAGAATATCCAGATTTTATTAGCCTCGAATAAACACTTTCAATCCTCTTTCGTCAGCGCTGACTACGGTCCCACTCGTTCTGCGGCCGGATCGGATTCAGATTCTCCCACACCGCTCACTGGCATACTCGACAACGAATGACCTCTGGACGACCCGGCTTTTCTCTACCATATAATTCTGCTGTCTGGCAAACCGATATACTGCCTCAGCACCTTCAGCCACCGATGCAAAGCCTCCATACCTTCAGCAACCGCTGCCTCCCATGCACTGTGCCTTCGCATAACATTTTGATTCAAAGAAAGCTTTGCTCCATATTTTTGCCCTAATTCCTCAAAGTAGCCCTCTGCCTGGGTGGGCTTAAGCCAGGACGGTTGTGTTTGGATCAGGCTGCGCCCGGCATGTGTGCCGCTTGCCGGCTTCCATCAGTTCATCAATTGAGATACCCAAATACCCAACAGATACTCATAGATACTCTTGCGGGAACACCACGGAATAGATGTTGAGAATAAATCTTGTACGGCAGCATCACTGGCACCCTTCAAATATGCTGAAAATATTTTCTATTCTTACGGAAAGTCACCCACTATTTCGCCAAAAGGAAGCGTTAACGATCACTGTGGAGCACATAGACTCCGGGGAGGATGTACAGAATAAAATCATTGAGCACGATTAATATGTATTCCGGCTTGCAAACCGCGCTTTTGGTTGTGGTTTCCAGGAGCCCAACTGCCGCGGGGGCAGCTTGTGAGCAAGTACACATTGACGACGTGACAATTTAAGCGGCAAGGGGCTCGAAAGTCGCACGGTTCAACCCTGCACTCTGGTCGCCGCGTCCTCGTGGCAGGGGTGTCAATATGTAAGTCGTCAAGGACGGTGCGGGCGGTAACTTAGACTAAGAGGAGGTGTATGTAAGATATAACGACGTGGATCCCGGATTAAGGCACCTGGCACGGAGAGGTGGGAATTTCAAACTTGCATTGACAGTCGGAAAAATGGGGAACGGGGGCGTGGATGATATGCTTTCTCGGGAAGGTGGGCTTGCGTTCACGTTCATGTCAAAGGCTGCCCGATCGTTTCATATAAACCATTGGACAATGAACTGTTACTTGGAGCCGAAGTCAAGCCGAAGTAAGCTTACTTCACGATCAGCTGACTGGGCACCGCCACATACACGGCACCTTGTCATGGTCCGCGGGTTTTGTGTACCTATCATCTCACACACGGGAACTCATCGAGTCGAGACCAGCCGAGGCTCGTCGTCGCGACGGGGTTACCGGTTTTGTCGCCCACGGCTCGACGCATCAGCGATTAGGTTTAGTTCCCGTCCCTATTCTGAGGCGAACAGTATTCAAACCCCGCGGAAGCAATGTGACGGCACCTGCAACCGTCTTCCGTGAAGCATCGAGCATCATGCCAGCCATATGTTGATATGTTCATTCCGCCCAGGCACAAAACAACAAGTAGCCTGCTACTCGTTGCGAGGGCGTGCTGCTCCGTTCTTTTCGCTGTGTAATATTGGACCGGTGAAACGGCTACGTCCGCCTGTGTACATAGCTAGTGATGCCTGCGATGCTGATGCATCACGGATGGTGGTGACGCGTTGGGATCCGGTTCGGGGTTTATTAATTATTGCTGGTGACGATTCTCCATGGACCGGGAGAAGAAAAACAGACGCCATTGAATGGAGGGTCCGTTCTTGTCTCAATTTCAGCAAGTTCTGCGAGGATCGGCCACCGAAGCACGAGAATCATCGAAGTCACAAAGCGGCGCAGCAAGACTCCCACTCCTAGGAAAACTGCGTGGTCAAGTGAAACATCTTAGCGCCTAGGGGTATATTGTGGGGTGTTTACAAAGAGGGACAATACTGGTCTGTTCGCAACGCTTGTAAATAGTCCTGCGATGGACAGCGACAGCTCAGTGTCGCCGCTGCTGAGCCTCGCCTGCAGATTCCGTGCGTACGCTGGTTGGTTTGGGAGGGCATTTACTGATTTTGTTTAGTTCCGCACGACCAGTGGTTCACCACACACGTCGATCCAGACTGGAAAGTGAAACAAGTAAAGTCCTGGCTGCTTGCAAAGTGTCTGCCCTATGCTGCCCCGCCGTCTCCGCCCCTGCGCCAGTCTGCCCGCAAGCCCCAGCGGCCCCCGTCCCCCATAACCTTTGCCCCGGATCCCCGCCACCGCCCAATATCTCCCATCACATTTGCTATGCCCAAGGCAAAGGCCACCCCAGACGACGCGAGCGAGTTCGACGAGCCCCCTGCAGACGACGAGCTGAGCGATCCCGAGCCCCAGATCCAGCCAGAAGAAATCCTGCCCCCTGTCCTGCCCAAAAAGCGCGCTATTCTGCCCACCGCGTCGACCTCTGCCAAGGGCGATCTCTACTCGCAGTTTACGCTCATTCGCTTCTCTACGGGCCAGCTACTGGAGGACGATCTGCCACTGAGCTTCTATGACATGCAGGCGGATGAACTGCTCGAGCTGCACCGCGTCGGCGTCGTCGTCACTCTGCCCCGCGCACACCCGACCCGCTACCTTGATGCCTACTGGGAAGGCTGGGTCCGCGTCCTGCGCATGCGCCCCATCGATACAGAGGAGGACTCGTACCCGCTATACAAGATCCGGCAGCTCGAGACGCGCGTGCTCGAGTGGCGCGACCGCTGGCTCGTCGTGCGCGAGGGCAACATCCATCTGTGCCGGGACGAGGTCCGTCTGGTCTAACTTGATCTAGTCCCGCAATTGTATTGACGACCAACAGGAACGGACCATTCACACGCTCGCCCTCTCGCACCTGCTGCAGCTCACCAACTCGGGGCTCCCGCCCGCCGCCACCCCCGTCGAGCAAGACGCGCGTGCTCCTCGCGCGCTTCGGCCCGGGCCAGCAGAAGCCCTCGTCTCTCGGCTCCACGCGCGCGTCGTCCCCGATCGGCATGACCCGCTTCGACTCGGACTCTGACTCGAACCTCTCGTCCCCCGTCTTTGCGCACGACAGCAGCGACTCCAACCGCCCGCGGCGGAAGCTCCAAAAGCGCGCGCGCAAACGCCCCGATCCCGAATTCCTCGCCATGGACCTCAAGGACGATGCTGGTTTGTGCCCGTTTCATCCGAACTACCTCTTTCTAAACTGCTCTCCTCGCCAGCGTACGTCTCCCTCCTGCGCGTGCTCCATCGGCACACCCTCCCGCGCTCCACCTTCGTCGACAAGCTCCCCGTCGGCACCGCCGACTTCCTTCCCTCCTCGCACCCGCACGCCTCGCCCTTCGCGCACCACCCGCTCCCAGACGACGACGCAGACGACCCCCACCCCGCCCGCGCTCCGCCACCCGCCCTCCCTCGCGCACCTCCGCGCCCCGCCGCGCGGGCTCTCCCTCGGCGCCCTCCCCTACCCCGAGTGGCGCACGGGGCTGCTGCAGCGCGCACGGCGCGCGGGCCTCGGCCGCATCGGGCGCGCGGTGGAGTGGGTGCTGTGGAACGGGAACGGGAGCGCGGCGGAGGAGGGCGAGTGGATGCTCGAGGGGCAGTCGCCCGTGCGCAGCAGGCGGGGGACGGGCAAGGGGAAGGGCGCGGCGCAGCGCGAACGCGGCCGGGGGCGGCGCGCGCCGAAGCCGACGAGCACGGACGGGTACGACTCGGACGACGAGGACCCGGACCCGGGCGCGGCGAGCGACGGCAGCAGCAGCAGCGCGGGCTCGGGGCGCGGCTGGGGCGGCGCGCGGAGCGAGACGGAGTGGGAGGGGTGGATGGGCGACCTGCGGCGCCAGGCGCGCGTCGCCGCCGACGAGCACATCCGCGAGTCCATGCGCCTCGAGGCACAGCGGCGCGCGGAGGAGAGCCGCGACGCGGAGCTGGGGCTGCCGCCGCTGCCCCCCGGCGCAAGCGCCAGTAGCGCTGCGGAGGTGACGATCTCGCGCGTGGGGACGGGCGCGGACGACCGCCAGCGGCGCGAGGCGCTCGAGCCGACCGCGTTCGTGACGAGCCTGAGCGGGGTGAACCCGCCGACGCACCCGGCGTACCACCACCCGCTCCAGAGCCAGAGCCACCACGGGCACGGCGCGAGCCCGAGCGCGGGGAGCAGCACGTCGGGCGGCGCGCACATGCTGACGCCCGTGCTGTCGTCGCCGTCGTCGAACGAGTCGCTCGGGTTCGCGTTCTCGCCGCGCGCGGAGCTGGGCGACGACGACGCGGCGGCGCTGCACGCGCACGCGGCGTACATGGCGCACACGCGCGCGCACTCGCACACGCTGCTGCACTCGGTGTCGATGCACGACGTGCACCCGCACGGGTACGCGCACGGGTACGCGCACCCGCTGCACATGAACTTCCCCGCGAGCCACGGCGGCGCGGGGCCGCTCGCGTTTGACGCGGCGTTTGCGAGGAGGCCGAGCATGCCGGTGATTGGGAGCGGGGCGCGGTGGGGCGAGGGCAGCCGGCCGTCGACGGCCGAGCGCGACGCGGGCGGGAGCTCGACGGGCGTGACGGAGGTGCCGCGCGCGGGCGCGGCGGCGTCGCTGGGGCGCTCGGGGAGCGTGGGGCGGCGGTAAGGGGCTCTTGCGGAAGAGGGACGGGCAGCGCGAGAGGGAGCGGGGAGCGGGAGCAGAGCGATGCGTCGGATTGGCGGAAGGGCAAGGAGCGGGAGCGGGAGCGGAGCCCGATTCCGACATTCACCGCACGGCGGCCTCGGCTGTCGGTGTCCACGACGGATCCGCCGAGGGTGTCTTCGAGGGGGCAGCCACAACAGGCGCTGAGTCCGCCGGCGACGCCGCTGACGGAGCACGCGCACCTGCCTGCGCCCGACACGCTCAATCCGCTTATGCCGGTCAAGAAGAAGAGGCGGGGCCTGGCGCGCGGGGTGTCGATCCGCGCGGAGAAGTTTGTCAAGAGCTTAGATTCGGCACTGGATTTTGTCGACGGGCGGTGATGAAGTGGGTGGGTCGGGGGTCGTCGACGGCGTCTGTTTCGTGTGTACCTATTTCCTTTCCCTTTGCTTTGCTGTATGTAGTTTTTCGTACTGGATTTGCTTCTATCCCTGTTGTAAATACTCTAGCGCACAATTAATTCTAATCGGTAATGGCCTCGCTCAAATACTTGCGATCCTCGTTTACAGGCGACGACGCTACTTTGGTTGGGCTTTCAGACCCTCCGTTGAGGCAACAAAACGGGTATATCTGGAAATAAACTGGTACAGGAATATCAGGCGCTTGGATACCAAATCTTCCCAAGAAATCAAGCAGTGAACAGCGAGGCGAATCCAACATTTCGAGCGACAGATCTATGAGTAGTCTCGTTCCCAACGTTTTAGGGCGTGCTCAGACAGAAAGCAGCCGCAGTAATTCTATACGAAGATATAATGTCGGTTTGTCGAGATGATATCGAGGCATTGATGGGAAAAAGACGGGGGAGCACCGCCCTATAACGTCTGGTGCAGTTTAGCCGCAATTTAGCCGTGGGACGTTGTGGTCCACAACGTCCCACACCGTGTGGAGAGGTCGTATGGCCGACGTGTGGAAATCCATCCGCACGTTGCAGTAAATCCCTGAACCGAAAGTGCACCGGCTACCCAGAAACTTTGCTAACTGCGTGAACTTTGTGAACTGCCCGTGAACTCTCGTGTCCTACCGTATTCGGACATTGATTTGGTCGAGCGTGCTCTCGGCCGGCTTCGGAGGATTGACAGGTCTGTGACGCAATCACTGCGTTCAGGCCAATGATCGGCGCAGCTTGCCGAGCTGCACCGCCATGAGCCGCGCTGAGCCGAGGTGTCGCGACGCAGTCTGCCGTGATGATGGCGGCAGACCAACGTCGCGCTATACCGCCATGAGTCGAGGCGGGGTCGGCAGACTCCACCGCGATTTGCCTCGCACCTCCGACCGATCTCGGCACACCCTGCCTACCTTTGCTGGACCTCTCCTGCCTTGCGTCCCGGCCTTGGCATGTTACGTGTTGTTTAGCATCTGGGAATATTCTCACCGCTTAGCTTTGATGAGGACTTTTTGACCGTCATCCCTCACGTAACGGCGTTGCTATCGTATCAGTGCTGCCACTCGCGCACGCTCCCTCTTCCCCTCGCTGCTTGATTTTCTGGGATTGGGGCTGAGATTTTTTCCTTTTTTTTTTTTTTTGGACAGGTACTTATCCGCCGGCACCAACCGCCCAGAGGCCCGATCTAGCAGCTATGAGAAACGAAGCCTCGGCTGTATTGGCGAGATCGGCCCATGATGTGACAGTCCTGTGATGTCACTCGGCTGGCAGGACGCACAGGACAAGAGCTCAGGACCTGTCTATGGTGAGTAAACTACTTATCTCGAGGACTAGCTGTGGGCTTGGAAATGGAGGCAGACCGCGGCAGACTATGTCCGCCCTCGGATCAGTCGCGCTCAGCCGCGACGCCTCTGGCGCACCTTGGGCCGCGGAGGGGTCTGAATGCAGTGAATGCGTCAAGTCGCGCGTCTCCCCACCTCCCTCGCCGCTCCCGACGCGATACCCGCCCTCAGTACGAAGATGATATCCATGGAGGAAGTTCACAGCTTTCTTAGTCAGATTCCCAGGCTCGCCGCAAGGGGAACTCGGGATTCGAAATAAGTACATAGGGTCGAAAAGTTTTTTTCGACCCTGGGCGGACCCCCCCTCCCCCCCCCCCCCCCTCCTTCCATATTGGGAAGGAGTTTCCCACCCCTAGCGGCGGGCCGTCGCCTCCGCTTAGGGCCGCAGCTTAAGATACCACTGGGGGCAGGCTCGACGGGCAGTTTGGCTATCTTACAGTGTAGTAGCAGCTTCCTGGCCATCTAATATACCTCTGGTGTGCTCTTCCTTACACCCCTGTACTATACTGGTCTATCACCCCCACTTTAGCACTGGGCACCAAGTTATCATAACCTAGGTGTATATTGGCAGCGAAAATAGTGGGACTGTATATCCATGATAGTGAGTCTCAAGTTATTTTTTTTTTGAACATTGGGGAAGGTGGTTGAGCCAACGGAAGGCAAAATCTACGCGTCGTACGTGATCCGGCATTCCATATTAGGAAATTGACCTCCAAGATGGTTCGGGCATCGTACAAACCCTACCTGACATTGTCCAAACGGTAAATTGAGGGTTTTCAACCCCTTCCAACAAAAGTATCAAAAAGTTTTTTTCAGCCTCCCCCGGGACCCCCCCCCCCCCCTCCCCACGTACGAAATTTTAATCCCAAGTTCCCCTTGGCTCGCCGAGTCAGTCACTATGCAAAAAGCAATGTCTTTTGTACGGCTCGCCTCCCAACTCAAAGACGAAATTATCCTGGCCCAGGCCGCAGACTAAGACCTCGCCACTGCTCCCATTTAGATACCCGAACATGTTAGATCTAGCACGGCAATGACCTGCTGGATGTATTGGTGAACTGGCGGGGCCGAATGGAGGCACGCGTTGCGGCATAGTTAGTACTGGCGGGGGTTCTAGAGGTAATTTTCTCGGTGTACACAAATTTTGGAGCTAGGCGGGCACTCACAATGTAGGGAAATCAAAGGGAAATGCGAACGTACCGATGTGGGGGAAGACAGGAAGAGGTTGATGCCAAAGCCAGCCAAACATCAACCAAACATCTTATGCAAGCGGTTCATGACAGTTCGCGGGTTAGTTCACGGACTCCACGTAGTTCACGCAGTTCACGGAGAACTTCATGAACTTTCTGATATACGTATGTTCTCCCACGTTGGTTTCAATATCAGTTGGGAGATATTGGAACCTATGTATCAGGTGTTCCTGTTAATTCACGTAGACGCGATCGGAACCCGGAGACAAAGTCCACCGAGGAGCGTTGATTCATGCAAGAGAAGACCCGTGTCTATTTGGAGTTGGCGGTAAGGTCCTCCTCGTGTCGCCTGCATCCGGTTACTGATGAACAAGACGATTTGTGTTGCCATTTCCAGGGGAAATTATCAGATTTTCTGATCCAGCACGAGCGACTGGCAGAGGACTTCCTAGTTCCAGCCCCTTGCATGGCATAGTACCATGCCCCTATCTTATGTTACAGCATTTGTTTGTATAGTAAATATTGCCAACTCATCATCTTTTGACCACAAACCACCAAAATCGCGACCAGTGCAAGGCCAAGCGCCTAGAGGTAGCACCGAGCTCTTCGACTCCTCCTCTTGGAAAGTCGCCAGTGGGCAGTCTAGCCACCTAAACCCCTTGAATCGCACCTTACGACGCTGCCGTCTTCACACGGCATTTTTCCCACTATCGTACTCTGTTTTCACACCGCTTTCGCACTCTACGCCCCAGGACCTTCGTTGATATTTTATTCCAACCATTCGCTCTACCGCTACTCGGATCACCGACCCATTTCCAGAACCTACGCACTGGGACTTTCCCTCCTCTTCAACGTGTGATCGACTCCAGCCCAACTTCGCCAAGCGTCAGCGTGACTTTTTCGCGTCGCATCAACAAATGTCCTGCCCTATACTTATATGGATACATCTTGATCGTCATTATGTCGTCGAACAGCGGGAGAAGCTCAGAGCTGTGAAGGATCCAGATGCCGTTGGACATTCTGGTGATGCGGATGGAGGGCTTGACAGATGGCTGGAAATGAGCAGGTACAACAGGCGTAAACCCAGTGTGACTGAGCGGTGGAGGTCACAAGGGAAACCGGGGCGGGGATCAGCTAAGTGAACAGGTTACCAAAGAAGCTATGCAGACGTGCAACGATGAGCAGTGGAAGCAAAGGGAACTCATCTGAACTGGCGGTTGTCGGGCGAGTGCGGTATACCTTAGAGAATCGCAGTGGAAGCAACCAAGAAATATAATGAGCACTGTCCGTGGTATGGAAGCGAAGAAACTGTGTGCTTGAGAAGGCGAAACCAGACATTTGTGTCCCTAACGGTGACGACGATGAGTGTCGGTCAACACTGGCGATATGTGTGAGCACACGGACCTAGTTCAGCATGGTTCCAGCTTGAGTGCACAGACTGTCACCAGAGTCGAGATGGCGAGAAGGGCATACAGTGCTCGCGAGGATTTGGGGAAGAAGCCGTCGCCTCTGGAAGGGTCCTTAAGTACACGGCTATCCCGGAGGTCACCGGAACTCTATGGTTCCGGAGATCTTCGGGATCCACTGGCCGTCCAATGGATTCCGAAGAATATATGCCCCTTTGGATTCCAATGGGCTGACCATTGAATTGGAATGAGCCTGCCTTGGGCATACTACAGGCAGCCTATTGTTCGCAGAAGGAACCGGAATGCACCGAAAGAGGAATCCATTTTGGGCAACAAAGTGGGGTTAAGCTAAAAATCATATTTTTATTGAGGGAGATACATATTATAAGAGTATGGTAATGGGCCGGCCATTTGTACAGCAAAGCAACTGTAAACGACAACTACAAAGAAATGCACGCACAAGTCCAGCATCGGACAGGTGCACTGGCCAATGACCGTTGCGCTGCAGAGCCGTCAGTGCCCAAACAAGTCTAATTGGTCAGCTTGAGCTGCACTGCCCTGGTACTAGCCTCTGGTCCGTAAGAACAATAGCGAAGACTGTACTGTAGAGAAGGTTTGTCACAGGAGGACTTAGTCTGTAGTTGACCATGTGATCATGTACTCATGTGTAGTGTCATTATTATATAATCATCGGAGTTTGAATTGTTTTGTACCACCACTGGACCTTCCAGAACCTCTGACCACATACTTCAAGAGGGAAAGTTTTTTTGAGGCTCATTTTCAACTGACCTTGGTTCCCAAAACAGCAATTGTGGCCTTCTTTCCACGAGAATCACACTGCCGGCAAGTGCCATGGCTGAAGCTTTATGGCATTTCAATGGCATATGTCAGACACTTGCCATGGCATTGGCCATGGTGTTGCATGGGCGTTGGACAAAGTCTTTGTTCCTTTGTCAGGGTGGGAATTTGGTGTGACTTACCCGGCCCGATCTCGGTGATCATCCGGTAATCATCCTGGCCTTAGGATCCTCAACATCCTTGGTTTGCTGTGTCCCACTTTCTGCCAGAAATATATTCATTATGCACTGTAAACTGACTCTCCCAATTCAGGATTGTGCTTCTAGGGTTGCCTGAATATTGTAGAGGTGTGGGATCGAATAATGCATTCTCGGCGGGGCCGATGGGTTTGCAGGTGGAACAAATCCACTGCACTGTGAGGGTTTGGGGGGAGTAGGACTGTAAGATAGACTTTCAAATGCTTCCTTGAGTGACCTCCGTAGTGATTTCGACCTTGTTCAAAAACAGATTGCTCAGCCATGGATAAAAAAGGGGTGGGAGAGTTGAGGACTGTTGGGCTGAGCCCTGTGATCGCTGGATATTCCCATGCTGACAAAGGAACAAAGACTTTGAGTAACGCCTGTGCAACACCATGGCCAACACCATGGCAAGTGTCCGACATACACCATTCAAATGCCATGAAGCCGCGGTCATGGCATGTGCTGGCTGTGTCAGTGTCTCGGCTGTTCCTGTGTGCCGGGACATCAAATACCAGCATTGTGCTTCTGCAACTTTCCGCTTAACTTTTGGTAGAACAGCTTACATGAACCGTATTCCTAAACGTACCTACAGCCTTGAAAGAGCAAAAAACAAGTCTCTACGTCCTTGTGAAAGCTGGGAATCTTTTCTGATTTGTAATAGCACCACTAGCAATCATTTGATCGAGGTCACTGACAGACTGTAACAATCAAGGTACGAGGTTATAGTTATAATGTCTGTTTATAAGAGACTAAGGAGGACTTAATAAAGTGCAAGACACATCTTGATAAAACGACACCCAGGACTGTCGTCCGACGGGTACTTGACAGCAACAAAGTCTTGACCTCGTTGAGTTAGCATCTTGACACTGTGTGTATCATCGATGCTCTGGACCGATGTTTGTATCAACCAAACACTTTCCTTATTCGGGGGGTGGGGTCATGGGAAGTTGGCAAAGATCCGAAGATCGAGCACCTCTTGCTATGTACAAATAGTATGATGTGGTAGTGGCACTTTTTCGGTCCCCTGCCAGGGTTTGTGGCTCATTAATAGTTGCTGTGGAGAAGTCCTGAAAATAAATTTGCACCTGTGTCTGGATCATCCGGTATGCGAGTCATCAGAGACAATTTAGACAAAACAGGAAATGCCGCAAGACAATCTTCTCTTCTCTTCCTCCACACTGTCATAAACTCGTAAACCAGTCGGAGTTCACCTGAGGCTTATCAGCAAAGATATTAATCAGCCCGATTAAGCGGAGCGCAGGAGATATCGAGGTTGTTTTGACTTAGACAAAATTTTGAGAGGGTCAAAATTCAAACTCTTCGTAGCATAAACTTTGTACCACCTATGTTATCGCAGAACATTTCTCTTCAATTTCTATGTTCTAAATTTTCAAGAAGTGGCTGTGTTCAACCCACAGTACAGCCCATCAAATCACCATCAAGACCCTTGTCCAGTTTGGGAAGTGGCTTCATCTGTCGTTGATTTCTGCACAAGAGCGCCAATACGTGCCCAATGCAAAGGAAATTTCTTGCATACAATGATGTCGCATATTACAGCTATTTGCGGTACATAAGGCGCGGACTGTTTTTTTTTTTTTTTGCAACATTTTGCTTAGAACACTCACCATGACCTCAATTCTGGTCAGAATCCTTCGGGAGTAGGTGCGTTCAACTTGCACTGAAAATCCGCAGGGGATCGAGTACCGGCTTTTTTGATGTAATTATGTAATGAAATTTCTCCCGAAAAATCGTAGTTTCCATTAGAACAGCTGCACCACAATGAATACTGGACCAATTGACCTAAATCTTGGATATGTTATGTATCAGAACTATTACCAGGGGACTATCAGGTTTACAGATATAAATCCACTCAAATCTGCATGGTAGGCTCTACTTATGTTAGTACACAAATATGGTGTTTGGTAGAGTGAGTGCCAAATCACAATGAGTTGAGATAACACCCAAAAAAGATATACCATCCCCTGGCACTAGTTTTGATACATAACATATCCAAGAACTAAGTCAATTGGCCCAGTATTCATTGTGGAGCAGCTGTTCTAATGGAAACTACGATTTTTCGGGAGAAATTTCATTACATAATTACATCAAAAAAGCCGGTACTCGATCCCCTGCGGATTTTCAGTGCAAGTCGAACGCACCTACTCCCGAAGGATTCTGACCAGAATTGAAGTCATGGTGAGTGTTCTAAGCAAAATGTTGCAAAAAAAAAAAACAGTCCGCGCCTTATGTACCGCAAATAGCTGTAATATCACTTGGTGAGGTCAAAATAAATAAAACCATGCATTTGTGGAGTAGAGGTTCCAGAAGGAATAGGGGCTTTTGCCATGAATTTGCAAAATCTACTTAATACAAGGTGACCATGCCCTTCGAATTCAAGAAAGGGAGGAAGCTCAGGGCTTCGGACACCAACTACACACCTCCATCCTTGCTGAAATGGACCAGAACAGCAGCCCCCTCTCCACAACTGACACCACTCACCTTGGCAAATCACCTGGACCTGGGAATGACTTGTGGGCATCAGGAACATAGCCATATGTCAGCTTCCCAAGGAAATAGTCGAACATAATGGCCTGCGACAGGCACCAGTAAACTTGTCATGAATCACCTAGGTTTTACTTTTTCGCACGACGTGTCCATATGGATACAGACGTGTCTTAGCAGCACAGGACTCTCATGATGCCACCACATGACCTTCTCACGGTTGAAACCTGGCCACGGATTCTAAAGCCGCAGACTCGGGGAGTCTGTGCCACAGGATACAGAAGACGTTAGGGACTAGGAACCCGTACAGACAGATCCTAGTCCCGGGACGATACAGAAGCATACACAAAGTACATGATTGTTTGCAAACCAATCGGGGTTTGAACCACTGGATACAATGACATTCAGGATTAGGAAACCCGAACATCGGGTCTCCTAAGTCCTCCAACACCACGGGAACAGACACAGAGGAGTCCAGGAGTATCAGCATTAACACTCCTTAATGCTGTGATACAGGAACTGATCGTGATGACCGCGATCGCTTTAATTTATTAGAAGCCTATATAAGTCCGGTAGAATCTCCATGTACAGTAGATTCTACCTTGTCTAATCTCAGGCTTCTACCTTGGCTTGACATAGGCATTGTCTCCACCCTGCCCCGCTTCCTCCACATTGTACTATGGGTTGTATCCACGCCCCGGGTTGTATACCTGAGTGGATATCACACCCTCTTCGACTTGTTCTGGGTTCCACCTTGCATCCCGACCTACGACATACGGCCTCCTAGAGAGGATGCCGTACAGTTGGTCCTATTACTCAGAGAACACACCAGCTACTAGCATCTATCGGGTTTATCCTGGTTGGGGTTCTCGCCGGGTTACTCACTGTTTAGCCGACCCAGAGGCCGTTGCTGACAAAACTGATGGTTCGAGCCTCATGGACTGCCCTGAGCGAGGAGATACCTTGAACGATATGGCATAGAGGATGGCCTGATAATCCAGTCAGCCTGCTGCAACAGTTGACTTCACAGCCGAATAACGTGCGTGAAAGGGTGAAGGAAGTTCTGCATGTAGACCACCTCCCCCAGCAGTGATCTGCAATATTCATCACAATTTTCTTCCACGGATCGGAAGCTTTCAAGCAAGACAAAAAGCAATGGCAGGATGACAGTGGCTTGAGCCACCGTCCGGGCGGCGATGAATCCGTTGATTGACATCCTATCAATAAAGGCGGGAGGAGTACACAAGCACAGATTTCGAGGAAGTATTTTTGAATACATTCACATCGGTGGGAAGCATCATTTTATACTCCCGCCTCGCTCGCCGATGATCTCATCCTACGGATTCTGTCCCAATATGTCTTCACCTTTGGACACAGCCGCCATCTGCGCTGCCGCTTGCGCACATGCATCATCCCCGCTAGCTGTGCAATCAGCCGCCCACTGCTGGAGCCTTTCCTAAGATTGGTAGAGAGAGGCCATCTTGCCCCTCAGAATGACCCGCTGTATTTGGACCTCGTCACTGCTAAATCCATACAGCTGGTCCGCTCGCATTACTGAGAGTAACTACACCATGCAAGGGACTGGAACCAGGAAGTCCTCTGCCAGTCGCTCGTGCTGGATCAGAAAATCTGATAATTTCCCCTGGAAATGGCAACACAAATCGTCTTGTTCATCAGTAACTGGATGCAGGCGACACGAGGAGGACCTTACTGCCAACTCCAAATAGACACGGGTCTTCTCTTGCATAAATCAACGCTCCTCGGTGGACTTCGTCTCCGGGTTCCAGATCGCGTCTACATGAATTAACAGGAACACCTGATACATAGGTTCCAATATCTCCCAACTGATATCCAACATAAGCGGACAATTGGAATGCTTGATGATCTGCGCCACACTTGGGAAATTGAGGTTCAAAATTTTGTCATGGATGCCGAACATTCGGGTACAGAAGGATGCTGCCATCGGACACTGGCAAAATGAACTGGCAGGGTTTTTCCCTGTTGCTTTCATTCTGGCTCTATTTATCTATCTGGAGCTTCGCACCAACTGTCTATGAACTACTCGGCTATCCCGATTTGGAATGGCAATCCTTCTCATCAATCATCTTGACCCAAAACCGGATTCGGATCCCGGCTGATCATCGCCTAAATAGGAAATTTTGTCAGGAGAACACGCAAGAATAAGGGTCTCCCTCCCTCCAGAAAATTTGTGAATTGTACTCACTTTACAGGAGGAGCTCGGTCGTGATAATTTCCTCCATTGGAATGTCGAGACGAAGCTCCTTGCCCTGACGAAACGCAGCAAAGTCAGTCGGACATCCGTCCTCCAGTGCCTGCTCAGACACTGCCTGATAGAGGTCCATTAGGATGGAATACCTGACGCTGAGAGCCCTCCAATCAACCCCACGACCATTAATAGCATGGTCGAAAGCGAGCAACGTTAACACGAAGAGATTGGTGATGCACACATCAAATTCAAGGAGGTAACAAATCTTCTTTACAATTCCCTGACAGCCATTTACCAAGCCCAGGAAATCAATGTAAATGAATTGGAGAAGTAGTTTGAAGTCCACACATTGCAAGGAATCATGATTTTTGTTCTTTCAACCAGGAGAATCTCCTGCAGGCCTTCTGCATCCTCATCTGAGCCTTTTTTTGCCTCAGGACTGTGGTGTTTAGCCAGACATCTAACAACAGGCTTTCCAGGCATGTGGAGTTTGATCCCTATTTTAAAGCCAATTTATGAATGTGAATCAGAAGGGCAAGGGAGACATAGACATGCATTCCAACAGAGCTAAAAAAGTGAGAAAAGTGAGTTCAAGGCTAAAGAAACCACGCACAGTGTCCGAGATAAGATCAGAAAGCGCAGATAGGGGCCAATCACAAGTTTGGAGGAATAAAATATAAAATACAACTGAAAAGAGGGAGAAGTACTTGAAGCTGAAGCTTACTGTGAGGATGGTGGGGGGAAGTAAGGAGAAATGGGCTCCTGGCTCTATGTGCTTGCCTTGAGGATTTGTTCTAGATTTGATTGTTTGGAGATTGATATTGATATCAATCTCTGAATAGATTTTGGCCGAAATGAACTGGTGCTGCATGGCAGCACTGTCGTGCGAATCAACTTGTGACTTAGTAAACAAAGCCAAACCATGGTTTTTTCATGTGACACGCAAATCAGACCACCTTGATAGATCGGGGTCGCAAGCTCCGCCAATTAAAACACATTTCTCGATTATGGATTACCAATCCGGTAAATGCCGGCTCCCCTACCCTCACCAGAACATTCACACTGGAAGTTGCCGAATATTGGGCAGCCTGACGTTGATATGCTGGAATCTAATTCGAAATTTTGGGTATGAAGTTGGACTTCAACTGGACTGAAAACAAGCCTGAGACTACTGGAATCACTTTTAATTTAGGCTGGGCAGAAATCAACACTGAAATTGGTTAAATCAGCTTTGATGTCAGTTCGACTGAATGCTGATGTGGTACTTTGAGTTGCGGTATTAGCATCGGATGACCATATATTTGGGAATCTTGTGCATGTGCATCCATGGTTCAGCAATTTGTCCCAGACAGAGGTACATGGGGAGAGATTACCAAATATTGGGTTTTCCGACATTAATGTCGAAATGTAAAGTCTCGGCTGGCATCTCAAGTCTCCCGAAATACAAAACCGAAATTAGTTGAATCAGCTTTGCTTACAGTGGGGACTGAAACCAAAGTTGAGAGCTTTGAAATCAATTAGGAATTCAGCACAACCTAAAGCGAATCTGATATCTTGGTTTTCGAGTTACGTGTTCACATCAATGTCGGACCACCCAATATTTGATGAACGCCGGTGTGATTAAAACACATCTCTCGATCATGGACTACCAATCCGTTAAATGCCGACTCCCCTACATCAGACTATTAAAACGGGACGGTATCAGCCTCTTATGTAGTTTCGGGGTCACTCGGTGCCAGGTTTGCACGGAGCGCCGTTTGAATAATACATATCTTTCATCGTCGAGCGCGATTCAACTTTCTCCGAAAATTCCGAAACTCCGAAGCGGCCGAAAGCCTGTCAAACCCTGGGCTTGGCGGTGTTGCCCGGTCATGGAGCCTCTCCACGTGACATAATTGCCTTTTCAGTTCAGGAATGATATTGTGGGGGGAGGCGTGTGTCAGCAGTGTGCCAGCTAAGATTGAGCGACCTGCGGCCTCTTGGGTCCTTGTGCTCGAGTCATCGGACGACACGAAAGGCCAAGCCAAAGGCTTGCTTTTCTTCGAGTGCTCAACCGACTGGCCGGACTTAGCGCTGGGAAACTTGCAGGCGCTCTTCGCCGCATCTCCGACAGCATAGCCCTGTCATTGTCAAGTTGACATTGACAATGTCAACAGCACCTCCACAGCTCTCTTCCTCCCTTCTGACTCTCACGTCGAGCAATGGCTGAAATCACACTTGGAGTCGTCGGCGCCGCCGCGACGGTTGGGGCCGCCGGGCTCACCGCCGGATCTGGCTTCACAGGTCGACATGAGAGTAGCCATCGGCAGGAGATCATGGAGATACAGAGGAACACGGACGACTTCCTGGAAAATTTACAGAGTGGGGATGTCACGCCGAATGAGGAGAGGGAGTTCTGGGGCACGAGAGACAAGTGCGTATAAGGCCATCCACATTCATCGAAGCGGGGACTGATCCAGTGTGTATGGTCCGCAAGGGCCATTCAGCGGGGAGACGAGTACCACGGGAGCATCGAGACCTACAAGGAAATCTCGTGGGTCAACATCGTAACCAAACTGAAGAAGAAGAAGGAAGTTCGAAAGAGGAAACGCGCGACTCGTCAATCGAATCATTCACTCAGGTCGCTCAATGAGGTGCGTTTTTCAGACTATTGCTCGTCAAGACTTCCAAGCTGAAATAACTGCCATGTAGTCGATGCATTCAGGATCCGACACGTCTTCCACTTCCGCTGAGTCTGGCTCCCCACCTGGATCCAACCTAGCTGCCGATGACATCTACGACTGGGCATCTGCTGTACAATCGAGGGATGAACCTGCTGATCATGAAGATGAAGGGGATGTTAAAACCTCTGCCCACCGTGCACCTCCTTCCCAGCCCCAAGGTCCACTGTCCGGTGCCACCCCCGATCCCAGGCCCAATCAAGCGCGGCGCTCCGAATCCCACTCGGCGCGGACTGAGTTACGCCTCCGACGATGACGTTGCAAACTGCCTCAGCCGGACAGACGGCTCCTACTATGCGAGCGCATACAGCTTTTCTCGGCAGCCGCGACCCTGCGTGGGAACACATCCGCAGGAGGACATTGCACAGACCTTGGTCGTTGCAACCTATACCCCCGCGCGTCTTGCAGCCCGGCAGGAGTCCCGGCGCAATGTCATCACCACGACAAGGGGCCCTGCCGATGGACAAGGTCCAACATCATCGCGACCGCGCAGTCCGCCGGTGCTCCCGCTGCCGGTGCTCCCGCCGCCGGTGCTCCCGCCGCCGGTGCTCCCGCCGTCGAATGCAGGATCGTATCCGTTCTATAAAGAGCTCCAGGGCCTCCGGCTTCCAAGTGGAGATGGAGAGAAAGGAAGGCAGTCGTTGCCGCTTGCGGAGTTGGGCAAGGGCGTCCCGCTGAAAGAGGTCCCGCCGTCGTGGCGGCTGTTTATTGTGGAGTTCAAGGTGGGGAGGAAGGATTTATTTTTTTGGGGTGAGTGAGGGTTTTTCTGTCTCTTTTTCGGAGGAGGGGAGGGGAGGGAAGCAGTGTTTCCTATTTTGCTCGCGCTTCTTGGGGGCGCTAGAAGAGCGGAGGACTCGCGCGAGAAGCGTGCCATTGTTCTGTGCGCGAGCGGTGGGTGCCCTGCGCATGTGGTGCTGGATATGCACTTTTGTGCGAGGGGGGGACCCGCCGTTGGTGCGAGTGGCGACTCATCGTTCATGCTCGTCTTTCGTTCTTGGACGGAGATCGAGACGATGTCTCCTTTCCGCTGCGCCT